>JXCR01094057.1:0-47212 GCA_002079205.1 Phalaenopsis hybrid cultivar
ATGATGTTGGCGTTGTATAGGAACTGGTTCCTCAGAATTAGAATCACATGGGATTGTTCGTCGATGGTGAACGAAGTAATCTCCTAGATCATGAAAGTAAGAATGAAGTTGTCGAAAATTGTGTGGGGGATGTCATTGATTTAGTTTTATCTCAGTGGTTCCTTCATGTCCATTGAGNCGTCTTTCTTTGGAACGATCAGTGCAGGAACAACACATGGGCTAACATATGGCCTTATGAATTGCTTGTTAAGTAATTCGTCAATTTTTTCCTATAAGTTGTTTTGCTTTTTTGGGATTAATTTTGTAATGCATACATGACGGAGTGTTGATGCTAGAATAAACTCAATCTTGTGTTGGATGGAACGAAGCGGCTGGAGCTGATTTAGAAGGTCCTTTGGCAATGTATCTTGATATTGTAAGAGCAGTTTTATCAAAACTGCATGCAATATTTGCTGTGAACTATATGGTTTATTGGCCAAACTTGTAAATAGACACTTTCTCCTTCTTGAAATGAATACTAATCTGATTTCCAGATATTGCCAAGTACCCAACGTAATTTGTTATAGGACATTTAAGAGTAGGAACTGTAGGAAGCAACTAAAATTTTCTGCCTTTCCAGTCAAAAGTATTACGCGTTTGCCTTACAGTCATAGTTGCCCCCATATCAAATTGCCGGCTAGCCAATTATTAGGCTTCCATCTCAAGGACATCACACAGTTTTTTCCGTTTAAAAAAGTTACTTTGCAAGGGTTGGTAATTGATACATCAACACCTTTATGAATCTAACTAATTTTTAAGGATTGAGATGTTTGATGGTCTTTAATTGTAATGCTTTAACTCCATTTCCTGAAGTTATGTTTTAGTACATCTATTATCAATAATGTCACATACTTTGCCTTTGATAGTACAACGAGTTTTGAAGATCACATGGCGTTGAGCATTAATAGGTTGTTTAGGAGCCAGCAATTCCTTTTCAAGGATGCACGAAAGAAATTCTCCCTCATCAGCCGAAAGTTCCTTCATTGATTCAGATTCTTGGATGATAGAAGTTTTTTCATTTTCATTGTCGGCATCTAACAATTGAAATTGCCTTCGATTCAGACATTCATTGGATCTATGACCAGGTTGAAAACATCTAAAGCATTTTGATGGTCCTAGTTTGACATAGCTATTATCTGTATTTATTGGTTGTTTTCCCGTTGGAGGATTTATTGCAGGTATAGTAGTTGGTGGTTGAGATTGGATACCCTTGGCAGCATTAGAAGGTATCTTATGTAGTTCCAATGGTGTATTACTAGCCATATTCGTGCATCGATATTGTCTGAATTGGCTTTCTACTCGGTTGTATTTCATCCTTTAGTGCATAATTAACAACTTGCAATACTGTCCAAATCACATTCATCTGCGGCCATTCCTGGATGTTATCCTTCAAACCCCCAACGTAACGGGCAACCAATTGTTGATTGGATTCATTCAGGTTATTACGTGCACTCAACCTGCATAATTTTTCAGTATAAGAACTAACAGTTCGTGTTCCTTGCTTATATATTTGGTATTGGAGATATAACATTTGCTCGAAATCAGTAGGAAGGAGGTGGCCGCGAAGTAGTTGTTGCATTCGACGTCAACTGCGCACATTGCCTTTTCCTTCTCCATGGTGATGCTAGTTTATTTGGATCGACCATGCTCCTGCACCTCCTTTTGGCTTACAAGCCACATATTTCATCTGTTTATCTGGTGCAATTTTCATATATTCGAAGAATGTTTCTACACTTTGTTCCCAATCCACATAATTCTCAATGTGCAAATGACCATTAAAAATAGGTATATCGATTTTCATTTTGAATTGTACAGGCGTGCGATGGAATGAATGATGATTATGATGTTGGCGTTGTATAGGAACTGGTTCCTCAGAATTTGAATCACATGGGATTGTTCGTCGATGGTGAATGGAGTCATCTCCTAGATCATGAAAGTAAGAATTAAGTTGTCGAAAATTGTGTGGGGGATGTCATTGATTTAGTTTTATCTCAGTGGTTCCTTCATGTCCATTGAGGTTTGCTGGTTCTACTGGTAAGGTTGCTGGATGTATGAAGCTACCATTTATGAGATTGCACAGTTTTCTTTTCATTTCAGTTACAAACAACTGAAATCTTGTGGAAAGATCGTCGAATTTGTGATCTAGAACTGTTTCAGCTTTACATAACTCATCCCAACGCTGATCGTCGTCACCTGCCATATTCTTCTCTTTATCGATCACGAGCTCTGACACCAAAAGGATGCAACTCTAGTATTCACCTGACAAGAAGCTGAAAACATAGGAACAAATTGTATTACTCAGAAAACCCTTTTTCCAGAAAATATCCAATGCTTCTCCAACCCATACATATAGCCGGCAGGATGAGTGGACCAACCCATGTGAAAGTTAAAATGGCTGTAACTAACAACGTAATTAACAACTTATTATAAATGCTCAAGGAAAATAAAAGCAAGAGAATATAAAGGATAAGGTGTTCTCCTGAACAGTTCTGAATTGAAGGTTGCTCTGCATCAGGTGGCATATATGTAAAAATTGAAGTCTAGGTGTTAGATATGTAATTATATAGGAATTAAGTGGTATGTTTGTAGATCTTCCTTCATCATTTTAGAAGTTTTAATGCTTGAACTTCTTCAATTTATTAGTTGGTATTTTTTCTATACTCAAATGTTTTTGCCAGAGTTGTTTTCAGCTTTCTTAGTTTTGCAACTTCCAGTTCTGGTTTTAGAATGCTTTCTTGGCTGAAAATAACTGTAGGTTTTGGTGTTACTCCATCAACTTCCAAAGTTGTTGGGGCTAATGAATCATCTAAATCAAGCGGGAGTTCTGGTCGTGTGGTTCTTCTGATATGCTTGGGTTTGGCTGCATTTGTGGCTCTTTCAGTTTTTATATTCAAACTTTGGCAAAGAAAGAAGAGAGAAGAACAATATGCTCGGCTTCTGAAATTATTTGAAGAGGATGATGAGTTGGAGCTTGAACTGGGCCTTCGGGATTGAGAACCTTTCATTCTTCATTTTTTTTAAATCTTATGTCACTCAGGTAACTGCTTCTTCTAATTGCTTACATGATGTTGAATATATGATAGTTTAGCTCTAAAGGTCAGTGGTGATTTTCTTTGGTGTATAAAATATTTAAGCTATGCTACACATTATTGCTTCGAATGATAAACTTTTCGATGATCTTAATTCTGGAACAAAATAATTTGTTCCCTTGATTTTTTTTAGAAGTGCAAAGGTAGCACAATTAGAGTTATTATATCTTCACATTTAGAATTATGAAACTTGATCTGATTTTCATAATCGGAGCACATGATTTTTTTAAATCACTGAATTAAATGAAAATATGACACTTAATAGGATGCAATGGAGAAAAAGGATTCATGTAGTCAACCTCACTTAGTGGGATAAAGGTTTGTTGTTGTTGTTGTTGAATTATTTCAAAAAGTTCAATCAGCATATTGAAACAATTCATCTTTATGTTTGATTTTATATTCTAAGCTTTTTTTGCTCTGGCATCCCATTTCCTGAAGCCATATTGTTCCAGATGACCTGTTACTTGTTTGTGTTCTATTTTTTGTTCCTTTACAGGCACCCTACTTTCCTGTTAATATTTTTTCATTTATGTGTTAGTCATGAGACAAGGTGAATATTTAGCTCAAGTAAATTAGTCTAGTAATATGTAGCGTATCACTAGAACTGATTTCCCACAGAAATAGCGTTGATGATTATTTCTTCAATTTATTCGTTTGGTTATTAGGTTTGGTGAATTCTTTGAGGAGAAATGCTGGCCTGAAGGTTTTGTAATTCTGTACAAATTTTGGAGCCAATTCTGCGGTTAATTTTAATCATTTCTGTTGTTATGAGTGATGTATAGAATAACTATCCTTCTGGTAAGTAGATGATTCCCCTTTTTCCTCAACATTTAGTTTGAAAACTCCTGTGAAAATTTTGTTTGGGATTTAATTGGCAGATAATGTTGAATTTATGAATTTATGTTTACTTTATTGATAAAATGCATATAACCTGATGAATTATTTTCTTATAAAAGTAGTTGCATGACCTCCCATTTATTTGCTTTACTTCTGGAATTCTGTAGCGTTTCTTTGTAGTTTCTGAAATTTGGTGACTTAGCAAACTTTAGGGAGAGTTTTTTTCCCCCCAAACTGACCAGTTTTCCGTTTAAAGCATTGTATTAGTTTACTTGACTTGATTGGGCCGGTACAACTATTTATTCAGTTGCCAATGCTTTTCAATAATTTTGCTTTATTTACATGATGGAAGCACTATTTCAGTATCATTTTATGATTACGAGATTAGAAACAATTTACTGAACAATTTGTTTATCTTGTTTGATAGTAATATTGATAGTATTTTATATGAAACAACGTAAAGATTATAAAATATGGTTTATATTTGGTTGAGATCAAAATTTATTAAATTTCACTGTTTTTGGCCTTTCAGTGACTAGCTTTGCTTCTTCATCGGGTGGGTTTTGTCTTATTGAGTTGGATCAATTTTGGGAGCTTGGATTGGCAGCACTCTTGTTTAGTGTGATGAAATGAAAATGTTAATATAATATATAGCCAAGCCAAATTAAGGAAAAACCAAGGAATTTTAAAGGAAATGTTGGAGGGACATTTGTTGACATAAAGTGATTGAAAATGAAATGTAAAAGTGCTTTTATTGGTTGAGTTGATAAAATTAGCACCAAATGTTTAACACAAAAAATGGGTTGATCTCAAGCTAAATTGATTGAAACTTTTCAAATGATTCAAAAAGAAATTGTAGAACACTTAATTGACATTATTAAAGAAAATTCATTTTTTCATCCCATAATTTTGTTTGCCAACCTATTGCTCAATTAGTTGTAGATGGTTTGGTGCAAAATTTCTCTTTTTTTGAATGATGATCCTTAAACTTCGAGTTTATTTTAAGGAAATGTAATATTGCATCAAGATCAATCGCAGGCAGACTCCACCAAAAATGCTTTTTTTTTGATAAAAGTTTGCATACTTTAATCCCTCTTTCTTTGAGAGCAAATGACCAATTCATTTCATTATGAGAGATGCCCATATAACAANGAATGATGATCCTTAAACTTCGAGTTTATTTTAAGGAAATGTAATATTGCATCAAGATCAATCGCAGGCAGACTCCACCAAAAATGCTTTTTTTTTTAATAAAAATTTACATACTTTAATCCCTCTTTCTTTGAGAGCAAATGACCAATTCATTTCATTATGAGAGATGCCCATATAACAATGAGATGTGAACCGATTCTTTCATATGTAAGGCCATTTGAAGTGTAGTTTCATCCCATTAATAAAAATTATTAATGCACGAAGTCGTTGATGGTCATGATTGAGCTTATGTGAGGTAACATATTTGTGCCTTTTTTGGTCTTCTCATACTGAAATAAAAACTTTATCTTCATATCTGGTACAAAAGTCATAGCGCCAAAGATTATTGATTCGATAAGTCTCCCAAAAATAACATTATATATGATTTTGACTTGACTTCACAAATTAAATCAATTGAGTCTTTTGTAGAGAAAATTCTTTTAAGTATGATATAGTGCATGATTATTTATGTTACACTTATTGGTTAATTGGCGGGTCCTTATAACAGTCTTGTAGCTATTTTGTGCTTTTCTCTCATTAGGCCCAAGTCAAAGAATATATAATACAATAGATTCTTATCGAAACTTTAATTACCAATTAGGGTCTCTAAAGGTTGAAGCAGTGATTGGTATTGATGGTAAGTGGGCTTTGATGTGGAATATGGATCCTTTTCAAATCTTAATCATTAAATATGATCGAGCGAACGACATATGAATTCTTTGATGCTAATTTTTTTAGGGCAATACGTAGAAATTGGAAGGATAATAATGGTCCTCAAGTAATGACCTTCAATCTCTCGAACCATTTAATCGCTACTTTGCTACTGTCTTCGTTTTCACTTCTGCCTCTAACAGATTCAGCATCTATCCGAGCGAGTCTGTTTTGAATAACGTGACAAAGATAACCTTGTTGGATCGACGTCTTAATATATTTCCTTAATTGCTTATGGGATTTAATGGAATGTCAGCATTTTTAGTGGAAATGATAATGTAATTTATGATTTATAATATTTGCACTTAGTTGATTGTGCCACATAACAATAGCTTTATCTCGGATGGCTATCAACACATTGGCTTAAGATGCGTTTAATAAAGCATACTCTTTTTTCTTTTGTTTATATTCATATTGCTGTTGAGAAAACTGAAGAAGTTCAATTTTTTTTGTGTTATTAATGTTTTATCCGTTGGGATTTGTAGCATCTCCTTGATCATTATTCTGCTTGCTAGATGATCATTATTCATTCAAAATACTTTTGATATGATAGTCTCATAATTAAAAAATTTGTGTTTACACTCTATAAATACTATTAAAATAAGAACAAATAGCTTTTTAAGAGTAGAAATGGTTAAGAGTAAATATCTTCAAGAAAAATTTTCTCTTAATAACTCAATATCCATTTATGAAATTTGGTGAGTTTTAGAAGAAACTCATTGAAAGTATTCTAAAATTTCTCATTTATTTTTTATTTTCGGTAAGTATTACAAAGGTGGGATGAGTCTTTAATGATTCTCTGGTCGATGAAACTCTCTCTTCAAAGTTATAGAAAATTCTTAAGAGAGAATTTAACTAGGTATGATCTTGACTTGCGATTGGTGTAGAAGATTTGACCGAAGAGCTCATTCCAAGTTTGCTAGATATTCATGATAATGTGGGCCTGTATTTAGGATCTATAACGGTTGCTAGATATTCATGATAATGTGGACCTGTATTAAGGATCTATAACGGCCATCTTGAATCTCACTAGAATAGAATATTGCAGAATTTTCTCAGTCAGGGGTGAAGAATATTACAAGCCGCGTTACGAAGTAAATCTAATTTTTGTTTCTCATAGAAAATTCTTTTTAACGAGTCATTGCAGTTTCTCTCATGTAATATCACGAGACATGTCCACGAGGAAAGGCCGAGTTAAAGTCCAAAGATTTTGGAGAATTGTGAGTTGATCAAGTAGATGAAAAGAATGTACTAAAGTAGCATTGTTAATAAGTTTAAGATTGTGTTGTGGTGCAAGAGACTCTTCAATTTGATGATGAGGAGATTTTACATTAACATTCTCAAATTGATAAGCCTTTTGCTGTTGATATTGTGGATGGTGAATTTCATCATGCAATGAACAGATTCTCTATTAGGCAGTCTTTCTAATAGTTGAAAAATTCAAGCTTAATTTTTCTCCATTCTATGCATGCGATCCTCTAAGGACATGCCTTCAAAACTTACTTATGCTTGATTACGATGTTCTTGGTTGAAAATCTAAATCTGGGATTGAATCGAAGCCTCCAAACTCTAATTTTAAGTCAATGTCTTCCTCATGCGAAGTTGAAACTTTACTTGTAATTTAGAATGATACTTTTGTTAATCTAACCAAAATTTTAGGACACTTCGGGCCCATTTGGGGCAGCTTATTGGGGTACGACGACATTTTCAAAACGCCGCCACACTGTTTGGAACATGCATTCGCGCAAATTATTCGTGTTGCACCATATCGGCGTCCAAAAATTCCTTAAGGGTCTTCGACGCAAGTAAAGACCCGCGTCCCGAGTTCAGCGACAAGCGTTGCTCTAGATACCCCTGATCTCCCTCGCCCTCGCCCTCTCCCTCCCTGGATTCGTCACCCTAGAGGAGATCGAACCTTCTTTCTTTCGATTTTTCTTTCTGATTCGTAAGGTATGCTTTCCCTCACCGTTAATGCTTCTTTCTCGTGTATCTTTCTCGTGTATCTCCCTCGCCCTCTCCCTCTCCCTCCCTAGATTTGTTAGGAAATGGTGATCTAATGTCGTTGTTACATGGTTTTTTTTCTTCCTTGACCTAAGAACAAGGATTTTCTTCTTGTTTTTATTTTAAGTCGAAGAATGCGAATGATTCTTTCTGGTTGCTCTAGAATTCTTTTAGATTTTTGCTAGGTGTGATCTGGTTGCTGGGTATTTTATCGAGCCCTGTCTGTTATAAGATGAAGATAGTGTGGAGAATGCATTCATTATATTGGGCCCGACTTTGTTTCGATTTTTGCTAAGCGTGAGGATAATTTCTATTTGTTGGGTATTTTATCTCCCACGCCCTCTCCCTCCCTGGATTTGTTTGGAAATGGCGACCGAACGTCGCTGCTACGTGGTTCTTTTTTCCTCCTTGACCGAAGAGCAAGGATTTTCTTTTCTTCTTTTTATTTCAAGTCGAAAAGCAAGGATTTTTGCTGGGCGTAAGGAATAATTTCTGANTTTGTAGAGAAAATTCTTTTAAGTATGATATAGTGCATGATTATTTATGTTACACTTATTGGTTAATTGGCGGGTCCTTATAACAGTCTTGTAGCTATTTTGTGCTTTTCTCTCATTAGGCCCAAGTCAAAGAATATATAATACAATAGATTCTTATCGAAACTTTAATTACCAATTAGGGTCTCTAAAGGTTGAAGCAGTGATTGGTATTGATGGTAAGTGGGCTTTGATGGGGAATATGGNCTTGTAGAGAAAATTCTTTAAGTATGATATAGTGCATGATTATTTATGTTACACTTATTGGTTAATTGGCGGGGCCTTATAACAGTCTTGTAGCTATTTTGTGCTTTTCTCTCATTAGGCCCAAGTCAAAGAATATATAATACAATAGATTCTTATCGAAACTTTAATTACCAATTAGGGTCTCTAAAGGTTGAAGCAGTGATTGGTATTGATGGTAAGTGGGCTTTGATGTGGAATATGGATCCTTTTCAAATCTTAATCATTAAATATGATTGAGCGAACGACATATGAATTCTTTGATGCTAATTTTTTAAGGGCAATACATAGAAATTGGAAGGATAATAATGGTCCTCAAGTAATGACCTTCAATCTCTCGAACCATTTAATGGCTACTTTNTGGAATATGGATCCTTTTCAAATCTTAATCATTAAATATGATCGAGCGAACGACATATGAATTCTTTGATGCTAATTTTTTTAGGGCAATACGTAGAAATTGGAAGGATAATAATGGTCCTCAAGTAATGACCTTCAATCTCTCGAACCATTTAATCGCTACTTTGCTACTGTCTTCGTTTTCACTTCTGCCTCTAACAGATTCAGCATCTATCCGAGCGAGTCTGTTTTGAATAACGTGACAAAGATAACCTTGTTGGATCGACGTCTTAATATATTTCCTTAATTGCTTATGGGATTTAATGGAATGTCAGCATTTTTAGTGGAAATGATAATGTAATTTATGATTTATAATATTTGCACTTAGTTGATTGTGCCACATAACAATAGCTTTATCTCGGATGGCTATCAACACATTGGCTTAAGATGCGTTTAATAAAGCATACTCTTTTTTCTTTTGTTTATATTCATATTGCTGTTGAGAANAAATGTCAGCATTTTTAGTGGAAATGATAATGTAATTTATGATTTACAATATTTGCACTTAGTTGATTGTGCCACATAACAATAGCTTTATCTCAGATGGCTATCAACACATTGGCTTAAGATCCGTTTAATAAAGCATACTCTTTTTTCTTTTGTTTATATTCATATTGCTGTTGAGAAAACTGAAGAAGTTCAATTTTTTTTGTGTTATTAATGTTTTATCCGTTGGGATTTTTTAGCATCTCCTTGATCATTATTCTGCTTGCTAGATGATCATTATTCATTCAAAATACTTTTGATATGATAGTCTCATAATTAAAAAATTTGTGTTTACACTCTATAAATACTATTAAAATAAGAACAAATAGCTTTTTAAGAGTAGAAATGGTTAAGAGTAAATATCTTCAAGAAAAATTTTCTCTTAATAACTCAATATCCATTTATGAAATTTGGTGAGTTTTAGAAGAAACTCATTGAAAGTATTCTAAAATTTCTCATTTATTTTTTATTTTCGGTAAGTATTACAAAGGTGGGATGAGTCTTTAATGATTCTCTGGTCGATGAAACTCTCTCTTCAAAGTTATAGAAAATTCTTAAGAGAGAATTTAACTAGGTATGATCTTGACTTGCGATTGGTGTAGAAGATTTGACCGAAGAGCTCATTCCAAGTTTGCTAGATATTCATGATAATGTGGGCCTGTATTTAGGATCTATAACGGTTGCTAGATATTCATGATAATGTGGACCTGTATTAAGGATCTATAACGGCCATCTTGAATCTCACTAGAATAGAATATTGCAGAATTTTCTCAGTCAGGGGTGAAGAATATTACAAGCCGCGTTAGGAAGTAAATCTAATTTTTGTTTCTCATAGAAAATTCTTTTTAACGAGTCATTGCAGTTTCTCTCATGTAATATCACGAGACATGTCCACGAGGAAAGGCCGAGTTAAAGTCCAAAGATTTTGGAGAATTGTGAGTTGATCAAGTAGATGAAAAGAATGTACTAAAGTAGCATTGTTAATAAGTTTAAGATTGTGTTGTGGTGCAAGAGACTCTTCAATTTGATGATGAGGAGATTTTACATTAACATTCTCAAATTGATAAGCCTTTTGCTGTTGATATTGTGGATGGTGAATTTCATCATGCAATGAACAGATTCTCTATTAGGCAGTCTTTCTAATAGTTGAAAAATTCAAGCTTAATTTTTCTCCATTCTATGCATGCGATCCTCTAAGGACATGCCTTCAAAACTTACTTATGCTTGATTACGATGTTCTTGGTTGAAAATCTAAATCTGGGATTGAATCGAAGCCTCCAAACTCTAATTTTAAGTCAATGTCTTCCTCATGCGAAGTTGAAACTTTACTTGTAATTTAGAATGATACTTTTGTTAATCTAACCAAAATTTTAGGACACTTCGGGCCCATTTGGGGCAGCTTATTGGGGTACGACGACATTTTCAAAACGCCGCCACACTGTTTGGAACATGCATTCGCGCAAATTATTCGTGTTGCACCGTATCGGCGTCCAGAAATTCCTTAAGGGTCTTCGACGCAAGTAAAGACCCGCGTCCCGAGTTCAGCGACAAGCGTTGCTCTAGATACCCCTGATCTCCCTCGCCCTCGCCCTCTCCCTCCCTGGATTCGTCACCCTAGAGGAGATCGAATCTTCTTTCTTTCGATTTTTCTTTCTGATTCGTAAGGTATGCTTTCCCTCACCGTTAATGCTTCTTTCTCGTGTATCTTTCTCGTGTATCTCCCTCGCCCTCTCCCTCTCCCTCCCTAGATTTGTTAGGAAATGGTGATCTAATGTCGTTGTTACATGGTTTTTTTTCTTCCTTGACCTAAGAACAAGGATTTTCTTCTTGTTTTTATTTTAAGTCGAAGAATGCGAATGATTCTTTCTGGTTGCTCTAGAATTCTTTTAGATTTTTGCTAGGTGTGATCTGGTTGCTGGGTATTTTATCGAGCCCTGTCTGTTATAAGATGAAGATAGTGTGGAGAATGCATTCATTATATTGAGCCCGACTTTGTTTCGATTTTTGCTGAGCGTGAGGATAATTTCTGTTTGCTGGGTATTTTATCTCCCACGCCCTCTCCCTCCCTGGATTTGTTTGGAAATGGCGATCGAACGTCGCTGCTACATGGTTCTTTTTTCCTCCTTGACCGAAGAGCAAGAATTTTCTTTTCTTCTTTTTATTTCAAGTCGAAAAGCAAGGATTTTTGCTGGGCGTAAGGAATAATTTCTGAGCTGCTTATACAGGCAAGGAAAGCCTTAAGAGCTGTTTATGAGTTGCTATTAATTTATGTTTAAGAGTTTGATTTCTAAGTTTCCTATGTTTTGTGGTTGATCTTTCTGTTTAATTCTCTAGAATTCTTAGTTCTTTTTAAATTGTAGGAGAGATTGTGGTTGACAGTTATTTCAATTCTAGGAGAGATTGTGGTTGGTATTTTATCCAACTCTTGTCATGAGTTGCTAATGTTAAGAAGGATGGTTGGCAGTTATTTCAATTCTTGCTCTGATTTCTGCAGGTTGACAGGATGGTTGGCAGTTTTTCAAATTCTTGTNATCCAACTCTTGTCATGAGTTGCTAATGTTAAGAAGGATGGCTGGCAGTTATTTCAATTCTTGCTCTGATTTCTGCAGGTTGACAGGATGGTTGGCAGTTTTTCAAATTCTTGTTGTATTGCTTTCAATGACATTGCGGTTTGAAGTTTTTTTGACCCACTCGACTCATTCTAATTGAGATTTGCTTATGCCTGCTTGGTTTTTTCGATACAGGGATCACAATTTATTGGTTGTATTTGTCTTTATCATTTTTTTATTTTTTTTATAATCACGAGAGTGTGAGAACTGTATGTTATCTTTTGGAACTGATCTATGATGATTTTATGCTTCTGTACTATTTGCTTCTGTACTATATGTTTTTGTTCTCATTTTAGTTATGTTTCAAACAATTTTACTAGACAGTGGCAGGAATGTCATTTATACAGCAATAACTACCAATAAATTATTCGGAATAAGCTCTCTCAAACAACAAGCCAGTTTATTCTGATAATCTGCATATTATTAAATTATTAGAATAATCTACTTATCAGCAGATTATAAATAATCAACAATTGCCCCAAATAGACTCTTCATTGACTATTTCATATTGTTCTTTTTGATCATAGGTTTTTATTCATGTTTAAGTGCCTTAATTTCTTTCGAATCGAGTAATCTTTGGGCCATTTAATTCNCAATTGAGATTTGCTTATGCCTGCTTGGTCTTTTCGATACAGGGATCACAATTTATTGGTTGTATTTGTCTTTATCCTTTTTTATTTTTTTTATACTCACGAGAGTGTGAGAACTGTATGTCATCTTTTGGAACTGATCTATGATGATTTTATGCTTCTGCACTATATGCTTCTGTACTATATGTTTTTGTTCTCATTTTAGTTATGTTTCAAACAGTTTTACTAGACAGTGGCACGAATGTCATTTATACATCAATAACTACCAATAAACTATTCGGAATAAGCTGTCTCAAACAACAAGCCAGTTTATTCTGATAATCTGCATTTTATTAGATTATTAGAATAATCTACTTATCAGCAGATTATAAATAATCAAGAACTGCCCCAAATAGACTCTTCATTGACTATTTCATATTGTTCTTTTTTATCATAGGTTTTTATTCATGTTTAAGTGCCTTAATTTCTTTCGAATCGAGTAATCTTTGGGCCATTTAATTCCCATCATTGAGACTCTCATATGATTGTAAGCATGCAAAATTTGGACAATCTTCTACTCTTGAATCAGTATTCTATAAATAAAAAAAAAATTAAGCATTTGGTTTGAATATACTTGGGCTTAGATCACTTCACTTTTGGTTTTATTGGGTTCATTGTGTCAAGACATTCAATTTGACTATAAGTTTATAAAAATTGGAGTTCAAATGGTCCTAAATTTAGTTTAAAACATATTTAACTTTAATACTATCTCGACTAGAGGTGTAATTGAGTTAAGCGAGCTCGTGAGCTGGCTTGTGCTCAGTTCGATAAGTGGCTCGTGAATCAAGCTCAATGAGCTAACCAGCCAATCTCAAGCGAGCCCCAACTCAACTTGTTAGCTTGTGAGCTGGCTGGTTTAAAAAATATTATTATAAAATATACTAACAATATATTTAAATTTAAGTTTAAATTTAAATTATTGAAAAGGTGTAAAAATATTTTATATTTTTTATCATTTAATAATGAAGCTGGATCAAACTCGNTTAGCTTGTGAGCTGGCTGGTTTAAAAAATACTATTATAAAATATACTAACAATATATTTAAATTTAAGTTTAACTTTAAATTATTGAAAAGGTGTAAAAATATTTTATATTTTTTATCATTTAATAATGAAGCTGGATCAAACTCGTAGAATTAAGCTCAAAGTCAAACTCGGTTAAGGTAATCAAGTTTAAGCTCAAACTCAAGCTGAGAGTAGTTCGAGCTCAACTCAACTCATTTACAACTTCTAGACATTCATATTTGATTGGATGAAATTTTAAGTATCATCCTGCAGCTGTCTCACTATTTTGCTGCACTTTTAGTGTAAATTATTGTCAATATTCCACTCAAGTGATGAGTAGCTGCTTTTTAGCAATTATAGTATAAAGCTATGCTTTGTTTATGGAAAGCAGAACTGTTTATTGTATATTTAATTTCATTATATTTACATGCGCACCAACCAATCCTCANGAATTATTGTCAATATTCCACTGAAGTGATGAGTAGCTGCTTGTTAGCAATTATAGTATAAAGCTATGCTTTGTTTATGGAAATCAGAACTGTTTATTCTATATTTAATTTCATTATATTTACATCATGTATTTACATATCTAAAACCCTTTTTTTTTTATATATTGACCATAAAATTTTTATATCATATAAAAAATATCATTATTTTGACTTTGAAAAAGGGAAATCTATCTTTTTCAAGCATAGGTAATGTATATATAGAAATTGAATAAAGGTGTTAGATATGTAAACACATTGGAATTGAGTGGTCTGTATGTAAAACTATTTGTATATAAGGGAATAAGGTGTGGCCAATTGAATTATTTTATACAAAAACATTTTTAATTTGAGCTAANTTAGGTGTTAGATATGTAAACACATTGGAATTGAGTGGTCTGTATGTAAAAGTATTTGTATATAAGGGAATAAGGTGTGGCCAATTGAATTATTTTATACAAAAACATTTTTAATTTGAGCTAACTTTCCTAAGCATAAAAAAAATATTTATAAAATGCTATAAAATTTGTTATCTCCCATCCGTCAAATGCAAATAAATTATTAAAAACCAAATTCTAAAAAAAGTATGGCCTTTTAATAAGAGAAATTGAAGTTATAAAGCAGAAGACATCACTCAGCCCATCCCTGCATTGGCAAAAGTGTGACCGTCAGTCAAAGTGGCCCCAAATCAATAAAGAAGAGGAAACTGTGTTGCGCTTTCTTTTCATTTCCCATAACTTAACCATTCTCCCTTTAGCATGCATGATTCATTTGGCCCTTCAAAAAAAAAATGAATTTTTAATGGAAGTATTGAAGGGGATGAGAATAAAACAAAAGGGTTGTAAGCTGAACTTCAAAAATATTTGGTCTATATGCATTCTTCTTCTAAGAAGGCACTTGATGGGTGAGACAATTGATAGACTGGCTATGATTGCAACTGCTTCTAATTTAGGCATGAATATATATATATATATATATATATATATATATATATATATATATATATATATATATNTGAGAATAATACAAAAGGGTTGTAAGCTGAACTTCAAAAATATTTGGTCTATATCAGGTATGATCAAGCAAGCACTCATGATATTTCTGTATGGTTCAGCCTCCAAGGAAAAGCTATAAAAGTAGAAAATTTTTGTAACTTTCTGCATTCTTCTTCTAAGAAGGCACTTGATGGGTGAGAAAATTGATAGACTGGCTATGATTGCAACTGCTACCAATTAATGCATGAATATATATATTTATATATGTATATGTATAAGTGAGTCTGTAGGAGTGCTTGCCAAATTCTTATAGCAGGTCATCAACTGCCTTCTTATAAGAAGAATGTAGAAGATCCAAAATTTTTCCACTTTTATAGCCTTTAGATGCCTAAGCATACAGAAATATGATGAGTGCTTGCTTGAACATACTTAATAATATAAACCAAATATTTTTGCAATTTAGCTCACATCCCTTTTGTGCTATTCTTATGCCCTTCAAAACTTCTATTTGTAAATTCATTTTGCTTTTGTATGGCAAAAGGAATCATGTATGCTAAAAGGAGAAAAATAGTTTTGTGGCCACTGCCTGATGTGGCCACTGCCTGACGGCCACTTGTTGTAAATGCAGGAAAAGGCTCGGTGATGGCTTATGCTTTAAAGGTTGAATTTCCCTCATTAGAAGGCCATACTTTCTCGAGGCTATGGCCTTCCTCTTGCTCATGGTTTAGTCCTCTTCTTAAGAGAGGGTGGGGTTTTATATAAAGTCAATATTGCAAATAAGAAGGAAATCCAGACTACTCTCGCTGGCTCAGATGGTGATTGATGGGCATTTTAAGTGCTATAATCTTGGGATAGTTGAACTCGTGTTATCGGGATGTTCGATTTGACAATAAGCTTATCAGATTTAAAATCTATTTGGCTTTTCAATTAATCCTTGAAAGCTTTCAAATGTAGTTTACTGACTTGATTTGTACTTGATTTGACTCAGATTGGACCAGCTTTGGTATCATCAGATGCATCTCATTGTACCGATCGGTTTGACTATGAGTTTGTTGAAATTGAGGTTTTGAATAACTTTTAATTAAAGTTTAAACATTCCTTATTCAAAAAATTATCTCGAGATTCATTTCATGGCTTAAGATCTGTGCTAGATGATGAAAATTTGTTGATGGTGTATCAATCTTAGTGTTGTCTCTTTAGTTTTGATGATAAAAAATAGATGATTGGTTGGGCTATTATTTTCTTAATAATAAATTTTAGGATCACATGTTTATCGATATAAAAGAAGCTTGGAACACGAGATGGGTGCTCAAATATGATTACAAATTATTTTTAGTTATTTGCTTTTATTAAAATTTAGTAACTTAGGTTAAACTCATTACGTAATTTAAAATGTTATCACGTTGATTGTGTGTGCAAATATATAGAAACATACATACATATATAATATTATATACATACATATATATATATATATGTATGATTATTTAATTTATATTTTAGATCCTTACCCATTTCATATTTATACATCTGGCCTTTAATCTTGTTGTCATTAAAAATCATATTATTTTATAACTTCTAAATTGTATATATTAACTGTACTCATTGATTTTAGTTATTTCATAATTTAT
Organism: Phalaenopsis hybrid cultivar; assembly: GCA_002079205.1. Taxonomy (NCBI): domain Eukaryota; kingdom Viridiplantae; phylum Streptophyta; class Magnoliopsida; order Asparagales; family Orchidaceae; genus Phalaenopsis; species Phalaenopsis hybrid cultivar. Next base: position 16,883 of record JXCR01094057.1, read on the forward strand.
AAAATATTTTTTCTCATTTTTTACTCTCTTTATTACTAGACCCAAATTATCATTTGAAGTCAAAATTATAGATTTGTGACATTATTAGTTCGAATCAATAAATAAATTAAAATATCTATATCTATATATGAATATTCTTATAATCAGATTAGCATAAAAAACACAAATCCCAATTCATTTTCGTGAATTCCAACGGCACTGATAATAAATTAGATTGCATACAATTTTTCTTCTATCGAATGGCGATATTAATTACTTTTTAACGACGTTATGATTTTGAATTACTTAAAACATTATTTAATTTAAGAATATATCCACCTTTATTTTCTTTACAATTGCAAATACATTTCCTTAAATTCATTCCATCTCTTACACATTTTGACAAATATTTTTAATGCATTATATATATTTCATTTTTCTTACATGTAATATAGTAAAACATTATAATTTTGATTCCACGGTTTACACATTGAAGAGTCTTTTAATGCATTATATTTTATGGCTATGATTTGAATTATAATAACATTTATTAGTTATTTTTATTATTATTTAAATGTCTTCATTTCCTTCTTAATTAGCACATAAAATTTATCTATTTGCATTTCTTTATTCCCAAGGGCAATGAACTTTTGATTTCATTAAATTATGTTGCTTATAACATTTTTGCATGCATGACATCAAATCGTATTAAATTAAGATTTGAATTATTTTAGAAAAGTATTTAAATATTTCATTTATATTTTTAAGGAAATGATATCTAGAAATAAGAGTAGTTTTTTTTTTCTTTCTTTTAATTGGGGGTGGATAAATTAAAATAATTTGGAAGGAGAATGACTACGGAAAAATAAAATAAAATATCTTTAATTCTCATTTATTCATCAAAAGCAAGAAATTTTCAGAATCACAATGGTACACATTCGAACATGAGAAAACCCTATATATTAAAGCTAGAGAGAGATCGAGAAGGAGATGTGTTACCAAATGGGAATAGTGTAGCAGCTTTAACCCTAGCAGGCAAAGGAAGAAGAAGATCGAGGACGAGTTCCAAGGAGTGCCGAAACTAGAACTGCATGCCTATCACTGTTGTTTGCATTTTTTAAAATAAAAAAAAAAACTTTAGTTGCTTCAAACAGCCTCAAATAGGGAAAAATATTACATCAATACTACGCACGTAGAAATACGGTACGTAGCCAATAAAATCACGCCACGTGCTACAGGAGAAAAAAACGGCGCAGTAACATGGAAAATATTCTCCCCCGTGTTATTCATGTGTTATTGCGTGTTATTCATGTGTTATTGCATGTTATTCATGTGTTATTCTGTTATTATAACTCCAAGAATATTCTCAGGATACAATAACACATGAATAACACACAATAACACTTGAATAACACGGGGAATATTCCCGACAAAGAAAAAAACGGCGCAGTAACACGGAGAATATTTTTCTAATGTTATTCATGTGTTATTGTGTGTTATTCATGTGTTATTGATGTGTTATTGTGTTATTATAATATCAAGAATATTCTCAGGACAAAATAACACATGAATAACGCACAATAACACTTAAATAACACGGCAAAGATATTTCTAGGACACAATAACACATGAATAATACACAATAACAGATGAATAATACAAAGGGGAATATTCTCCGTGTTACTGCGCCGTTTTTTTTTTCTCTGTCGCGGCGTTATTTCATTGGCTCGCATGTTACTCTACGTGCATAGTACTGATGTAATATTTTTCCCTCAAATAGGGTTAAAATGACAGAGGATAAAAAACATAAAATCATTGAAGTCTAACGGAAATATTGCTTTAATTTTTATAGATGAAGTATTGAGCTTAGCAAACAAAATGAAATAAGTAATGATCAATACGGTGATTATAATTTGCAACCTAACAAAGTTCTGAAGTACGCATGCAGAAATCAGTTCATGTTAACTTGAAGAACGCTCCTGGCATACCACACCGCTCGCAAGTAGATCCACCCGTCGCTTTCTTCCAGCTCATCTTCGCTTCTGCTGCTCCGCAAGAACCCGCTAAAAAAACTGCGAGACGCTTAAACAAGTAGGGCCGTCAAAACGGCTCGTTGTTTGTGAACAGTTCGTGTTCGACTCGTTAAGAAACTCGTGTCAGCTCGTTAATTTCATTCGATATGTTAACGAACCAAACACGAACTAAAATTTGTTCGTTTATGTCCGCGAAAGTATTTTAAAAAAACCTAATTAACTACAAGGTTATAGAGATTTATAACCAATTAAAATATTGATTAAGAAAATAGAATAAAAATTATTAAATTAGATTCAAATAATGTTTTAATATATATAATAATATGTTTATCTTGCCCAAACCCTTATTGTCTTATGGTTACATGATTAGGGTTGTTAAAAGGACTCTTTGTTCGTGAACAGCTCGCTCAAACCCTTATTATTTTATGGCGACATGATTAGGGTTGTTCAAAGGACTCTTTGTTCGTGAACAGCTCGTGTTCGCTATTGTCTTATGTCTTATGGCTACATGATTAGGGTTGTTAAAGGACTCTTTGTTCGTGAACAGTCGTCTTATGACTACGTGATTAGAGCTGTTAAAAGGACTCTTTGTTCGTGAACAGCTCGTGTTCGGCTCATTAGTCTTATGGCTACATAATTAGGTTTGTTAATAGGACTCTTTATTCTTGAATAGATCGTGTTGGGCTCGTTAAGCAAACGAGCCGAACACGAACACACTTTTTGAGCTCGAAATATAAACGAGCCGAACGCTAGTTGAGCATGACTGATTTACACCCTTACAAACAAGAATCAATCCAATGCAATGTGTGGTAACCCGGGATCAAACTTTCTCAGTTTGATATGATAAATTAAAAAAAAAATGAAATGTCAGCCACGTTATAAAAATAACGTGGAAATAATTCTTATTTATAAAACTAAATTAAATGTTTTTTTAAAAAATAAACAGAATTTAATATTCGTAAATGGCACAATTAAATCGCTTCAATTAATTTTAATATTTAGTTAGTATTTTAANCAAGAATCAATGCAATGCAATGTGTGGTAACCCGGGATCAAACTTTCTTAGTTTGATATGATAAATTAAAAAAAAAGAAATGTCAGTCACGTTATAAAAATAACGTGGAAACAATTCTTATTTATAAAACTAAATTAAATGTTTTAAAAAAAAAATAAACAGAATTTTATATTCGTAAATGGCACAATTAAATCGCTTCAATTAATTTTAATATTTAGTTAGTATTTTAAAAATGTTAGTAAGCTGATGTTAATTATACAAACAGTTACAAATTAAAATTATATTTATCTAAATATGTTAAAAATTATATTTCTCTATATTTTTTTCAATGAATTATTATAAATTTTCTTCCAAAATTCTATCTTTAATAATTAATTAATATAACAGCCGACTGAATTAAATACTATTTTTTATGATAATTTATAGTGAATTAATGAAATGGAGCCTTAATTTAAAACCGAGCACTTAAACTTTGATTAATCAATAATCTGCCCCCATAACATATACTTTAACAAGTTTCGCAGGCACGTCATAAATCCACGGCTTCCTTTAAAAGCAAACAACAGTGATCACATATCATAGGCATGCAGTTCNGTTCTCTATATTTTTTTCAATGAATTATTATAAATTTTCTTCCAAAATTCCATCTTTATTAATTAATTAATATAACAGCCGACTGAATTAAATACTATTTTTTATGATAATTTCTAGTAAATTAATGAAATGGAACCTTAATTTAAAATCGAGCACTTAGACTAATTAATCAATAATCTGCCCCATAACATATACTTTAACAGGTTCCACAGGCACGTCATAAATCCACGGCTTCCTTTAAAAGCAAACAACAGTGATCACATATCATAGGCATGCAGTTCTAGTTCCAGCATTCCTTGGAACTAGTTTTCCATCTTCTTCTTAGGGTTAAAGCTGCTACACTCTTCCCATTTGGTATGCCATCTTCTGCTCTCTCTCTGGCTTTTATATATATAGTCGATCTGTGTTCTTTATAACATATACAAGATTAGCTTTTATACAAATACTTAGTCTGTGCTCTCTATATCCAAACAGTTCAATTTTCTTGTTTTTCAGGGCATGAAAGGAGTAGAAGATGTTGCTGTTAAGGAAACCCTAATTCAATAATGTAAGAATTCCTCTCCTATTTTTTTTCTTAACAAAATTTTATATTTTTTAAAGTTTTGAAATCTAACTTGACACCCCCATAACATTCATATGAATATCTTTCTTAAAATAAAACTCTAAACTCTTAAGAAATTTAAAAAATTTAGGCCAAAACTTATTATAGTCTTACATCAGAATGCTTCAAATTAGTTCCAATAATTATTGAATGATTCAGTGTCCTACATGTAATATTTTAAAATCATTGTGAGTTTAAGATATTTGTAAGATACAAATACATAAAAAAAATTTTCTTGACCAAACTCAAATAATCATCATCATGTCCTTTTATGTATGTCATGTTCGTCTTCATCAAATAAGCAACATCTTGTATTTCATATGCCTAGGTTCAAAATCATCTCCAAAGTTCTAGAAAGTATAGAGAATAATCCCAAAATAAATTAAATTTAAAACTATTTAAATATGTGAAGTCTATGTTGATCACATTGAATTGTAATTATCATTTTCATCTAATACAAAATATGGAGATTAAGCTTTCATATCTTAAGTTTTGCAAATTAGGATTAAATAAACATTGTCCCTACCAAACTAATGGGCGAAATAACTACAATCTTCTAAATGGTGTTTCGGAGTTAACACGTTATTTATGATAATATCGCAGATGCATAAATGATGATAAATAGAAGTTTGACTAGAGAATTGATAGAATTACAATTATGAGAATGTTTGTAGCTTGCTTATATGGATGTAACAAAACTCATTGTTATATTATAAAAAACTCAAATAGGCGCTGAACACAACATTTTGAGTTGGTTTAGACAAAAAGCTCAATTGACCAAATTGAGCTCATACATGATTCTATTTCTATTGTCTTTTAAATCTTACAACCTTGAAAAAAAAGATATGCTTGATTTAATAGAAATTTTCAAGTAACGAAATAAAACTTTTTTTTTTTTCATAATATCTCCATAAATTACTTCACATTTTTCTGATCAAAAGAGCACAAAATTGCATTTTGTAAAACCAAGTAGCACTGTTAATAAATAAAATCACAAAAAAAGACAATTCAATGAAATCAGTACCATATATATATATATATATATATANTTGATTTAATGGAAATTTTCAAGTACCTAATAGACGAAATGAAACTTTTTTTTTTCATAATATCTCAGAAAATTACTTCATATTTTTCTGATCAAAAGAGCACAAAATTGCATTTTATAAAACCAAGTAGAACTGTTAATAAATAAAATCACAAAAAAAGAAAATTCAATGAAATCAGTACCCTATACACACACACACACACACACACACACACACACACACACACACACATACATATATACATACATATATACATTTATATACATATATACATGATGCCGCTAGATGAAATAATCGAAATCCAATTTAATATTAAATCATGAAAGAAAGTATGGAATTTTATTGTTATTCTAATGTACTTATTTTAGTAAGTCAAATCGTATTTTTGTTATTTAAATGTTATTCAATATAATTTAGTTGAAATCGTTTATTTTCTCATAGTAGATCATAAGAATATATATTCTTTTTGCAACAATATGAATCTCTTCTTTTAAAAATTAAAATCAACGACATTTTACTTGTTGNATTTTCTTATTTAAATGTTATTCAATATAATTTAGTTAAAATCGTTTATTTTCTCATAGTAGATCATAACAATATATATTCTTTTTGCAACAATATGAATCTCTTCTTTTAAAAATTAAAATCAACGACATTTTACTTGTTGCTTTAATTTTTAATTCATCACTAATTATTTCAATTATTTATAGAAATAAGGCTTCTAAGGTAAAGATCAAATTAATCATTCTTCTAATTAAATCCTTATGCAAACTCATTTAACAAATTTCAAATATAAATCTCATCCAAAAAAGGTAACTAGTGCTAATTTTAAAAGTAAAATATGCAGATCTAAAACTTTTAATAAAATTGAAATAAATTTTAGAACTAGTTTCATGTGTTGCATCAATTTTTTCAAAATTAAGAAACTATTCATGTGAAAATTAAGTTGACTATTGTAGACCATATTGTAGACCCTTATTATTCCACCATAATACTATCATTTTTCTATAACATTGTAAAGCTATTAGAACACAAATTTTTAAATAAAAAATATGCATAATATCATAACCTTTTATTCTCAAATTAGAGGAGCACAATACATAATTCATTTATTTCCATATGTAACACACCACTATACCATGTTTTGTTGTTTTACTATTTAAATAACATGTAATTATTTTTATTTTATTTAATTCCAAAATTTTAATTCTAGTTCATTTTTAGTCCACTTTTATTTATAAGCAGATTCAGCTAATATTTCTTATTTCAATTTTTTATAGGGAAATGAATCCAATAATGCTTACCTATAGCTGCCATCCTTCATCAGTAAGATCTATTTGTGATTATATTATTCAGAGCTTGAATGAAGAAGCTATAAATGTTCTAAAAGAGTTAAAACATATACCAATTTTTTAAGATGCCTGCATACCGACAAGAAAATTCTCTTATACTACAAATTTTGAATTGTTGGGATATTTCCAAAAGATCTTTCAATATTGGAGGTAAATATCTGAGCTTCACTTCCGACACAGTTGCCTTAATTATAGGTATGCCGAATCGAGGAGAAGCTGTAAAATGGGAGNAAACATACACCAATTTTTTAAGATGCCTGCATACCGACAAGAAAATTCTCTTATACTACAAATTTTGAATTGTTGGGATANAGTATGCGTTCTCTATATCCAAACAGTTCAATTTTCTTGTTGTTCAGAGCATGAAAGGAATAGAAAATGTTGCTGTTAAGGAAACCCTAAACAGCTTCTGCTATATATTTCAGTTTTAGGGAGAAGAAAAGGAAGGAGATTCGACGAATGAAGGGAGGGAAGATAGAGATATAACTAGGGGTGTAAACGAACCGAACACGAACGAACAAAGCTTGTGTTCGTGTTCGGTTCGTTTAAAATNTACATAGATTCTCTTCATTCAATTGGCCAAGTGCCATATGCGATTTTCTTATTGAGCAAATTGATGATGTCACGCAAAAAATAAAACAGAAATTATCACTTGGAGATATGAGTGGTTTTGTTGTTTTGTTAATGGTTAGTATGTTGTACACACCAACAAATTTATATTTTTAAGCCACACAGCCTAATTACTTTTCTTTTTTATAGATATAGTTTTATGAGCATACTTCCATTCTTCCTCCAACCTCACCCGACGCTAGGCCTCGCATGATGAGGTGGTCAAAAATTAGAACTTGGAGCACAAAAACTTGTGCTATTTTGTTCTCTAACCCAAGGCCCGAACAGGTAACAAAACATCTAAAAATTTTTAATTTAATAATTAGATTACATTACATTTGCTTACATAACATGGTATTTAATTGATTGGTTATTGTAGATTTTAGATTCTTTTAAGGACTTAATGGATGAGGAGCTACTACTACTAGCTCCTNCACATAGATTCTCTTCATTCAATTGGCCAAGTGCCATATGCGATTTTCTTATTGAGCAAACTGATGATGTCTCTCGAAAAGTAAAACAAAAATTGTCGCTTGGAGATATGAGTGGTTTTGTTGTTCTGTTAATGGTTAGTATGTTGTATGTATCAACAAATTTATATTTTCAAGTCATACAACCTAATTACTTTTCTTTTTTATAGATATGGTTTTATGTGCATACTTCCATTCTTCCTCCAACCTCACCCGACGCTAGGCCTTGCAAGATGAGGTGGTCAAAAATTAGAACTTGGAGCACAAAAACTTGTGCTATTTTGTTTTCTAACCTAAGGCCCGAACAGGTAACAAAACATCTAAAATTTTTTAATTTAATAATTAGATTACATTACATTTGCTTACATAACATGGTCTTTTATTGATTGGTTATTGTAGATTTTAGATTCTTTTAAGGACTTAATGGATGAGGAGCTACTACTACTAGCTCCTACAACTCATGATATATCAAGCCCGGCTTGTATTATACATACTATCCAAACTACTAGCTCACCCCGAGACTCCTCTCCTACATATTATTCTGAACAAATAATTTCTGCTCATACTTCATCACCATCAAATTTTGAAGCACATCCAAGCATTGAACAAATAATTCATTTCATGAAAATTCATGAGAAGGAATTCTTTGAATTTGAAGCCTCAATACATAATAAAATCAGTGAGCTGGATAAGAGATTAAAAATTCTTGAGGAAAGACAAAAGAAAAAACCAATTTACAAATCTTTATTGGGCAGCGTTGTACATGGTGTGAAGGCAAGACAAGTTCGAAAGAGAAGGCATTTAGGCTCCCCTTACACTATGTATGAATGCAAGAGAATTAGAAAAATTGAAAAAATTGATGTTAAACATGCTGAGGAAAACACAAAAGGTGTTGAAACTAAGCCCGTCGACAANGCTATGTATGAATGCAAGAGAATTAGAAAAAATTGAAAAAATTGATGTTAAACATGCTGAGGAAAACACAAAAGGTGTTGAAACTAAGCCCGTCGACACAGAAAGTGTAGTTGGTGATATTGTAATTAAGGAGGACGAGACAAATAATGTTGCTGCGACAAAATGTTTAGTAGAAAATGTAATTGTCGAATTTGAAGGTGGTCATGAAAAGAAGAAGGATGATGCAATTGTTGAATATGTAAGTACTCCATTGAAGCACGTTTCTGAAGAAGCTTTCACTGAAAAAAATGAAACAAATGCTGCAGAGACAAGTCAGGACAAGACTTCTGTTATTGATACAGAGCAACTCGTAGAGAAGGTATCATTAAAATAGTTCATTTAATATGTATTAGAANAGGAAAGGGTAGTTGGTGATATTGTAATTAAGGAGGACGAGACAAATAATGTTGCTGCGACAAAATGTTTACTAGAAAATGTAATTGTCGAATTTGAAGGTGGTCATGAAAAGAAGAAGGACGATGCAATTGTTGAATATGTAAGTACTCCATTGAAGCACGTTTCTGAAGAAACTTTCACTGAAAAAATTGAAACAGATGCTGCAGATACAAGTCAGGACAACACTTCTGTTATTGATACAGAGCAACTCGTAGAGAAGGTATCATTAAAATAGTTCATTTAATATGTATTAGAACATCACATTTTTTTTTAAATTCTTTGCTATTTGAATATAAAGCATCACAATGGTTTGTAGGTTGTCGACTTTCCTGGGAGAGAAAATATATCAGCACATATGCTGGAAGTGATCGACCAATGCTGTCGCCGTTTCAATGATATGTCAGTCTTTATTTACAAATTCTTTTTAGCTCAAAAATTAATTATATTTAGCCCTTAAATAATTCCGTTGTTATGTTGCCACTATAGGGATGATGTAATAGTTAAAGTTGACCGTGTTGTAATTACTAGAGCATCCATTGATGAAATTCTTACAAATCAGTATTTGGCGAATGAACATATTGATGCATTTGNTTCTTTTTAGCTCAAAAATTAATTATATTTAGCCCTTAAATAATTCCGTTGTTATGTTGACACTATAGGGATGATGTGATAGTTAAAGTTGACCGTGTTATAATTACTAGAGCATCCATTGATGAAATTCTTACAAATCAGTATTTGGCGAATGAACATATTGATGCATTTGCTCTTCTATTGGAAGATAAGAAAAAAAAATCTTCCCAATTATACCAACCATACTTGTACATATCATGCTTGCACTGGGTAATCACACACATGTGACTTTATAACTAATATTATTCAATAAGAAATTGTCCATCAGTTTTATTCTAAGTTATATATATGACTTATTTTGCAGGTTTATTCCAGATTTAAAAAGGATAGCAAGACGATTGTTCAACATATAAATAGAGAAAATGTTCAAAAGTCAAAACTTTTACTGGTTCCCATAATTCATAATGAGCTCTCTTGGTTGGTGAATTGAAGTCCAAAAAATGGCATTTATACGATTCACTGCCAAGAAAAACACACAAGGATATAGCTCATGAAGTTGTAAGGAAATTTATTAATGCATGCTCTAGTCATATTTTTAGTTATTAATTTTACCGTGTTTGACACAATTTTACTTGATTATTAAATTTGAAGGTCAAACTAATTGTTCAAGATGTTGGTGATGCATNAATTATTCAATAAGAAATTATCTATCAGTTTTGTTCTAAGTTATATATATGACTTATTTTGCAGGTTTATTCCAGTTTTAAAAAGGATAGCAAGATGATTGTACAACATATAAATAGAGAAAATGTTCAGAAGTCAAAACTTTTACTGGTTCCCATAATTCATAATGAGCACTGGACTCTCTTGGTTGGTGAATTGAAGTCCAAAAAATGGCATTTATACGATTCACTGCCAAGAAAAACACACAAGGATATAGCTCATGAAGTTGTAAGGAAATTTATTAATGCATGCTCTAGTTATATTTTTAGTTATTAATTTTACAGTGTTTGACACAATTTTACTTGATTATTAAATTTGAAGGTCAAACTAATTGTTCAAGATGTTGGTGATGCATTTGAATCAAATCCTTCTGTTTGGCCAATTATTGCATGTAGAGGACCACCGACACAAATAAATAATATTGACTGTGGAATGTTTGTTTGTAAATACATGGAAGTTGTTGTGGGCAGAAGACCAATAAAGTGGGTTGAACTTAGTAATTGGCAAGAAAAAATAACAGAATTTAGAGTTGAATTTGCTTATAAACTTTGCTTATGGTCCCGTTCAATTCAAGGATAAATAAATTTTTTGTTCTTTATTAGATTGGAAGAAATTTTAAGTATCATGATGTTGCTTTATCACTATTAAACGGTGCTTTTGGCATGAAATATTGTCACTGCAGTAGTTGCTTGTTACCTATCATAGTATAAAATTGTGCTTTGTATATGAAAGGCACAACTATTGAATGTCATTTACAAGAGAGACATTTGAGTTTATTATGTACAAAGTCAAAACTTTTACAGTTTGCTTTGCTAATCAGATGAAACTAGACATCCTGACAAAAAATATCATTATTTTGACTTTGAAAAAGGGGAATTAGTTATGTAAATACATTGGAATTGAGTGGTATGTTTGTAAATCTTCCTATATATAATCAAATATAATGTATCTAGTTGATTATTTTATACAAAAAACATTTAAATTTGAGTTAATTTTCATAAGCATAAAAAATATTTATAAAATGCTACAAAATTTATGAAAAGCTTGGCCTTCTAATAAGGGAAATTCAACCTTTAAAGCTGGGGTCACTAAGCCTTTCCCTGCATTCGCAATAAGTGTGGCCATCAAAATCAATAAAGAAAGATACATTGCGTGAGAAATCTCCCAATAATTCTTTAATGGCCCATTTACATACATGGAACAAAATTCCTATTTATTTACATATCTCTCACTTTAACTTTCATATTTGACCAAATAGCACCTCAAATCTTTAACATCATAGCAAAAATAGCACATTGATCACTTTTAAAAAGTGAAATATACATTTTCATGTAAATATGTAAGCTTGACTGTCAGATATGTAAATAGATAAGAGTTGTGTGCTAGACATGTAAATTTCTCATTTTTATTTTCCTTTCCCATCACTATTACTCTTTTTTAAGTAAGCATTCCTATTGCAAAATGTTTGGTTTATGTTAAGTATGATCAAGCAATCACTCATGATATTTATGCAAAAAATAAATCATTGTATTTAAAGGCCTTTAAAGTGTTTGTAGAATTCAAATTTGATATAATTCTAACACTTCATTCACCTAAATGTCATAATATGTAAAGGGGAAATTTACATGCATATCACATAATTCTTATGCATTTACAATTCTAATACCTAAAGGTTAATATTTATATTTATAGCATTTAGAGTCATAATCTATGCAAAAAAGGGGGTATTTCACTTTTAAAATGTTAATAATAGTGATATTTTCTTATGTAATATTAAATATTTGAGTGTTATGTATATAAATGCTCTTATATAGCCTTCCTTGTATTATGAAGCATTCACATAGCTTGGATCAATCAATTAAGCCAAGTAAGAACATTTATTTGCAATAATAATCTAATCTTCATGAATTGACTCGATGAAAAAAAAGTTTAAAGTGTAAATAACAATTTTAAGCACATTAAAGTCCTAAAACACTATAAATTTTTTAATTTAACATTTTTCCCCAATTATTCTCTTATTATTTTTCACGTAATAATCATTGTTTACATCATTTTATAAAACAATAAATTATATTAAAAAATATTAATTATGTTTTTTAATAATAAATGTGTCAATTCATGAAGATTAGAGTCTAAACTAAATTAATTAATTAGTCTAAATTTTTATTATTTAATTAATATAACAGTTGGCCTTCATTTGCTTCTGATAATTTATGAACTGGAACCTTAATATATATCATTAATCAGTTGACCTGAATTTAATCTTAATATGTTATGATAGTTTGGAATAAATTAATAAAGAGCCCTAATTTAAATTGGAGCTTTTAAACTTGATTAATCAATAATTTGCAACGTCTAGTTAAACTTCATTTATAACTAACATATGTTTTAACATGTTCCGCAAGTACATCATAAATCCATGGGTTNTTATGTTATGACAGTTTGGAATAAATTAATAAAGAGCCTTAATTTAAATTGGAGCTTTTAAACTTGATTAATCAATAATTTGCAACATCTAGTTAAACTTCATTTATAACTAACATATGTTTTAACATGTTCCGCAAGTACATCATAAATCCATGGGTTCCTTTAAAAGGAAACAACAGAGAACCCATACGATAGCCATGCATAGTCCCAGTTCCAGCATTTCTTGGAACTCGTCTTCCATCTTCTTCTTCCTTTTCAGGCTAGGGTTAAAGCTGCTTCACCCTTCCCATTTGGTAAGCCATCATCTGCTCTCTCTCTCTCTCTCTCTTTCTCGGACTAAAATTGAACTGAAGATGTCTGTCTTCAGAATCACATGAGAAGCCATAGCTTCTGAAGAAAGTATGCTAAATCCTAAAATGAAAGAGGAAGTTAAGCAAGCAAAATCAGCTGTTATATAGTTAATTTGTGTTCTCTATATTCAAGCTGTAAATTTTTCTTGTTGTAGAAACTGATGCTGTTTATGAAACCCTAAACCTAAACCTAACCCTAACCCTAAAAAGGTTCCGGCCTAATATATATATATTTCAGTTTTAGGTATCGAGAAGAAAAATAGGAGATTGAATTCGAGAGATGGGGAGAGGGAAGATACAGATAAAGAGGATAGAGAGNCGGTTAGGGTTAAAGCTGCTTCACCCTTCCCATTTGGTAAGCCATCATCTGCTCTCTCTCTCTCTCCCTCTCTTTCTCGGACTAAAATTGAACTGAAGATGTCGGTCTTCAGAATCACATGAGAAGCCATGGCTTCTGAAGAAAGTATGCTCAATCCTAAAATGAAAGAGGAAGTTAAGCAAGCAAAATCAGCTGTTATATAGTTATTTTGTGCTCTCTATATTCAAGCTGTAAATTTTTCTTGTTGTAGAAACTGATGCTGTTTATGAAACCCTTAACCTAACCCTAACCCTAAAAAGGTTCAGGCCTAATATATATATATATATATATTTTCTGTTTTAGGGATCGAGAAGAAAAATAGGAGATTGAATTCGAGAGATGGGGAGAGGGAAGATACAGATAAAGAGGATAGAGAGCACAACAAACAGACAGGTGACTTTCTGCAAGAGAAGGAATGGATTGTTGAAGAAAGCTTACGAACTCTCTATCCTTTGCGACGCTGAAGTGGCTCTCATCATCTTCTCCTCCCGCGGCCGCCTCTATGAGTATTCTAGTCACAGGTTTTTTTTTCATTTTTAATTAACCTTAATTTTCTTATTAGCACCATTTTTTTTCAATTATTCTGACATATATATATATATATATATATATATATATATATATATATATATATATATATATATATATATATNTAATTATTTTTGCAGGTTTTGCGATAATTACAATTATTGTTTATTATTATTATTATTATTAATATTATGCATTATAGTTATTATAAGGTGATTGCATATTTGCATTGTGCTACCTTTTCATATTTAAAATTAAACAGTTTGGCATATAAGGGCAATTAACATTCAGATATATTATAGATTGCAGAATGACGATGGAGGAGGATAAGGAAGTAGATCTGAAAATAAAATATATTATAAATGTTAGATAAAGAGAAATTATCGAGTGAATTTTATACCAAAATTTTATGTTTTTGATTTTTTTAAAAAGTGATTCATATTAAAATAAGACTCTAATTTTTTTGAAATATAAAAAAAAAAAGATTATAATTATTTTAGTCTTACAACAAAATGATCCAATTGAGTTAGTATTATTTTGGAATGATCGACTCAATATTCTAGTTGTAATATGTTTAACAATACAAATACCTAAACAAAATTAACCTAACTAAAATAATATTTCATGCATATGTTTAAAATCATCTCCAAAGTTTCAAGAATAATTAAGAATTATCCCAAAATAAACTAAATTTAAAACTATTTAAATATTTTTAAGTCTATTTTGATCATATTATATTATAATTATCATATTTATGTAATACAACATATTGAGACTATGTCTTCCTATCTTAAATTTAATTTGCAAATTAGGATTGAATAAACCTTGTCCCTACCAACCTAATGGCCAACCTATCTACAAACTTGTTGACTTGCCCTAATATGGATGCAACAAAAAGTGCATCTATGTTCAGAATTTTTTAGGCTTCTCTAGCTAAGTGGAGTATTTATAAACAAATAGTTCCAAATATAATGAGGCTTAAGAAGTGTAGAAATTGTATGAAACTTTGCAATTTTTTATCAAACACGCAATGAATGCATGATGATAACTATTTTCATAAAGGAGGGGGTTTCTCTTCATTCAAGCCATAGGATTGTATGGCGAAGATGACTAGTCTATTAGAATAAGCTAGAGCTATTTAAGTTCAAATTTGACCGTTTGTATAAGCACCTATAAACTCATCGTTTTATTCCAAAACTCATATTGTTAGGGGTTGATCAAAACATTTTGAGTTGGTTCAGGCAAAAATTTGAACTGAGCCAGATCAATCTGAGCTCATGCTTGATCCTTTTATAATGTCTTGTAATTCTTGCATCATTTTGAAAATTATGCTTGATTAAATAGAAATTTTGATGTTCCTAATAGATCGAAGAACTTTTTTTCATAATATCTCACACAATACTTCACATTTAACTGATCATGGGAGCAAAAAAGTGCATTTCATAAAAACAAGTAGCATTGTAAATAAAGAAAGCAACAAATATAAAAAATTCAATGATATCATAACACTATATTATATAACTATTGTTCTATGTATGTATCAATATATATATCACTAGCACTACCACACGAAATCAAATCTAGAATAAAATCATGAGAGAAGATATGAAATTTTATTGTTATTTCTGTACTTACTTTTGTAAGTATAATCGTGTTGTAATATTTATTTTCTCATGGTAATCTTAATAATATATATTCTTTTTGCAACAATTTGAATTTCTTATTTGAAGAGATTAATAGCAACAACATTCTATATATTATTTTAATTTTTAATTCATCATTAATAATTTCAATTATTTATAGAAATAAGGTTTTTAAAATGAAGAACACATCAATTATAATTCAAATTAAATCCTTTTGTGAACTTATTTAACTCGAATTTCAAATCAAATATCATCCAAAATGATAATTAGTGCTAATGTTCAAATGAAAATATACACATTTAAAACTTCTTAAATAAACTTGAGATAAAATTTAAAACCAGTTTCATGTGTTCTATCATTTTTTTTTTTTAAATTAAGAATTATTTCCTTGAAAATTAAGTTGGCTAGTGGAGTTGTGAACCAAATATGTACCTCTTTCAAACCATCTTATAGGATATAACAGGTTGAACTCAATTACACAACACTAAAAAATAAAAAAAAAATCCTAGAACATCATTTATTCATTTAAAGTGTATTAAGATCAGTAATGATCGATAAAGATCACCTTGGCTCATATTAGGTGCATCAACAATCACTATAGAAAGCCTTAGCTCATGTTATGAGACAACGTTAACCACATAATAAACACCAAACTCCTCAACAAATAACAGTCTTCACGGTTGTCAGGTAGTGAATTTAAGTCAAATTTAACTTAAAATTTATTAATTAGAAAAAAAAAAGATAATTTTTAAATTTTGAATTTAGTAAATTTAGTTGCTTCTCAATTTCTTTTCAATTTTATTAAATCCTTCATTTACGGAATTTTAAAGATAGTAGAATTTAGTAAATTAGGATTTACAAAATTTTCTAAATCCATTACCAAATAGCCCCTTCATATATTAACTCATTAGTTATAACAATGATCATTTTTTATTTTGACTTGGTAGTTATGGCACGGGTTATCAGAGTTTAAAATATTGGTTTTAAATACTATTAATAGAAAAAATATCCAAAGTTATATGTAGAATTTATAATAATAATTTTTCTAATTATTGTTGGCATGAAATTAAACAACGGACAATTATACGGGAGGGTGGTAATTTAATGTAATAACATGCTCATGCAAAATATAAACATCTTCATTGAGAGTACACAAAATCATAAAAATAATTAACTCCTCAGTGATTAATAGGAAATACCATGTCTAGACACAGAATGAAGATCTACATCCAGACCTAAACGCATGTTGATGTGTGGTTGGCTCATTTGGGTCTCAGCACACATATTCAAGATCAGCAAATAATGACGTTGAGCCCGACTCAACCTGAAGTTGTGCGACGCTGGTGAATAATTTCAAATACCCTCATGCTTGAAGTTTGCATGAGGGATAAATTCCTTAGTTCACTGTTAAAAGGATGATCACTTATACTCTTCGGCTGGTAATAAATGAAATACTATATTTTAATATTTTATACTCACATTACTTTCATATGTAATGAATTTCGAACGAATTCTGAATTTTTGCTTAGTTTTCAAGTCTCTTATTGCTATGGATATAAACATAATAAGCACGAGGGTACAAATATGGTATAAAGTGGGTACAAATATATTATACAAGGGAATATCTTATGTATTCATATTGTTTTGTTCTAAACAATCTATTAAGCAATGTTGAGCACGTTTGGTTCCATATATTGATGGTTTTTAAATGAATTTGCACGACCATTTTAAGGGTATAAGGAGGATTTAGTTTGGTTCTAACTCTATTTTTCCAAGAAAATAGCTTTTGTAGCCATTTTATTTTGTTTAAAACTATGTATTATGCTATTTTAAGTATGTTTTCTTTCACAAATTAATGGTTTTCAATGACCTTTGATTGAAAAATATAAGACTACACTGGATATTTTCCAAGGATTATGCTTTTCTAGTCCTCTAAATTTTTTAAACGATGCCTTATTTTAAGCAAGTTTTCTTTCAAATAATAATAATTTTTCAATGAACTCTCTTATAGACTTGAAGGTACATACAGAAATGACAAATTTTTTCACTAAAAATCATATGGAGTGCTTTAGAATTTTTTTAAGCTTTATATAATGCTCTTTGAATCATATGTTGTTTCATAAATTGATTTTTTTGGAAGAAAATTTTCTTATAGGCTTGAGGGTACAAAGAGAGCGTTAACCTCATTTTTTGTCAACCATTTCTTGATTAAAATATCCACACATCCTCTAAGGGAGGACATTTTACTATGTCGAGGTTTCCAAGCTAGAAGCAAGCTAAAAGTCCCTTAGAAACTAAAGCTTGGCCAATACAACTACAACATACTTTGGCGTGGCCACACAGCTTCTGACACGCCTAAGTCGCAAGATGATTTAGAGTTGCAAGGCTTCTTTGAGCACTTCAGCGTTGCACAAGGCAAAGCCTAGGGGCCTTTGAGGCCCCTCGCGCTAATACAACTACAACATACTTTGGCGTGGCCACACCGCTTCTTACACGCCTAAGTCGCAAGATGATTTAGAGTTGCAAGGCTTCTTTGAGCACTTCAGCGTTGCACAAGGCAAAGCCCAGGGGCCTTTGAGGCCCCTCGCGCTACTCCACCCTAGTTGAGAACATATGTAATTAAACTAGCCAACAAAGTGACCACGCCACCAGCGATTTGAGGGGCTTAAACTCAATTTTTTAAGTGTCAATCACTCCACCCTTTGGCCACCACCGCCTCTCCTTATTTTAACCCCTCCCTTGTCTATAGACAGAGAAATCCATCACTC
Source organism: Phalaenopsis hybrid cultivar (assembly GCA_002079205.1). Taxonomy (NCBI): domain Eukaryota; kingdom Viridiplantae; phylum Streptophyta; class Magnoliopsida; order Asparagales; family Orchidaceae; genus Phalaenopsis; species Phalaenopsis hybrid cultivar. The sequence goes on from JXCR01094057.1 coordinate 35,302, forward strand.
CCTCACCTTGAATTGTTCTCCCATTTTGGTGATCTCTATTATCTGCTTCCCCATGGGTGATACTCTTCAGCCATGTCAAACATCATTATAAGTTTTGTTCCTCTCTTCTCTTCTACTTCTTCAACTTCTTTTCTCTTCTACTTCTTCTAATTCTTTTCTCTTCTAATATTACGTCTCTTCGCTTCTACTTATTATACTTCTTTACTTTGGCCTCTGCACACTTCTTCTCATACCAAAATAAATGGAACAAAAGATGTTTAAAAAGGCAAAATACATTGTTTAAAATAAAATAGACAACTACATAAAAGTTTTTCTTGAAAAATAGATTTGTACGCTCTTTGTACATTTTTTTGTAATTTTTTCGTACCCTCATGCTAATTAATAATAAAAACTGAAAAATCATTAATATATAAAACCAATCATTATTCAAATAGCATAATACATTATCTAAAATAATTTTGTACCGCCTACCGTGACTCTTTGGTTGACAGAGTTTGCAAAACTTCTAGGGTCACGGGCTTGATCCCGCTTATGTGCAGGATGAAATTCTTAGGCAAATGAGGTTAGTTTGAAGACTCATATAATAACATTTGGTCAATTATTCTAGAGCACTACATCAAATTCTCATAGAAAAAAATTTGTATTGTCTTTGTTCCCTCATGCCTATAAAACAAAATTCATTAAAAAACTATTAATGTTAGATACTACATCATACTTGATTGAAAAAAATATTACCCTTTTAATACACTCGAGGGTAGAAGACAAAGTTCCTTGGAAAATCATGCATATAAGGAACCAAACATGATCCAAATAGCATTATACATTATTTAAAACAATTCTAGAGAAAAACATAAAATTTTTAGTGAATATATATATATTTGTACCATCCTTGCACCCTCAAGCCTATTATGTAAGGTTCATTGGAAAATCTTGAATATATAGAACCAAATATGATTCAAATAAACATTATGCATTGTTTAAAATAGTTCTTAAGCACTAAAGAAGTTTTTTAATTAAAAATATTTTTGTGTCGCCTTTGTACTCTCATTATTAAAAAGATAAGTTCATTAAAAAAATCAATATATTTAAAATAGCTAAACACATTGTTTAAAACAAGATTAGAGATTCGGTAATATCGTTTTCTTGAAAAATATGCTTTTATATTTTTTATAACCTCATGCCTAGAAATATCATATGAAACAAAATGTCAAAAAATGTGACCTGAACCTCGAAAGAATTTTAAATAATACATTTTAACATGATCTAGGATTTATGATATTAAACTTATCGATGAGTTTAAATAATTAACATCGATAGCTAAATTCATCGTTTTTTTCATTATTATTGACATTTTGTAGACTTTTCATCTTTTAAGTTTGTCACTCCGTCTATCAATTGCCACATATTTTTTCTCTTTGATATTCTGAAAGTACATTTTTAAGAGATTTCTTTCATTAAAGACTATACCTAAACCCTAATATTTCATTTTTTTTCTATCAAATAAATCATGTATGTTTCGGGCGGGGTCGTGCGATGCATTGCTAAAATTGAATATGGGGTTCATATGTGGGTGCCAAATGAGGCCGAATATGAGCTTTATATGTGGGCCTCAAATGAGCCGCCACACCTCAATGTGTTGTTGTAATTAGGATGTAGATATACATTTGGACTCTTGACATGAAATTTTTTCTCACTTGTGAGGACGTTTGCTCTCGAGGAGAAAATAATGAGAATGTAAAATGTGCGTATGGACAACCAATCAAGAGGAAATACACAATAAAGTACACCCCAGTAACTAAAATAATGCTTAAATTAACCTCTCAATATTTTCTATCGGTCGAGGGCACTAACATGCCCGGAACATGCGAATAGGCCTTAGGTATTCAAATAACGGTTAACACATGCATGAACATTTGTGTTTAATAGCATCCTTACACCCTATCAATATATGGTTTTATTTATTTATTTATTTATTTATTTATTTTGTATATTTAGCACAAAGTCAACAATCGAGAGGTACAAGAGTACAAGTGCCAACGGTCCAAACTCTGTCGTGGAGATTAACTCTCAAGTAAGCAATTTGGATAGAAGTAGATTAAGCTTATTCACCATTCACATTAATGAGTTTAGCATGTTGATTTATTATTTATTTAGCAAGTTTTGTTCCAGATTTTCACAGTTTATTTACTCTATCAAATTCTAAGAACTTTTGTTCTGCTCATGAAGGTATACAACAAAGGATTTATTTTCTTTAAGGAAAATTTACATATGCACCACACAATTCTTATGAATTACATAATCTGATATTTACATTTATACCACCTTTGTGCTATAAAATTATGCATAAACTGTTGCATTTCGCTTTAATAGGTTAGTAAAAGTTGCATTTTTGATGTGATATTAAAGATCGAGTGATATGAGTTTAAACATTAAAGTTTTGGTGTTTGATATGTAAATACATAGGAATTGTGTGGTATGTATGTAAATGTCCCTTCTTTTAAGGGAAATTGACATAATTGATTTCCATTTTGGTGGCTTATTTCTGTGGAAGTNATTGGAAAATCTTGAATATATAGAACCAAATATGATTCAAATAAACATTATACATTGTTTAAAATAATTCTTAAGCACTAAAGAAGTTTTTTAATGAAAAATATTTTTGTGTCACCTTTGTACTCTCATTATTAAAAAGATAAGTTCATTAAAAAAATCAATATATTTAAAATAGCTAAACACATTGTTTAAAACAAGATTAGAGATTCGATAATATCATTTTCTTGAAAAATATGCTTTTATATTTTTTATAACCTCATGCCTAGAAACATCATATGAAACAAAATGTCAAAAAATGTGATCTGAACCTCGAAAGAATTTTAAATAATACATTTTAACATGATATAGGATTTATGATATTAAATTTATCGACGAGTTTAAATAATTAACATCGATAGCTAAATTCATCGTTATTTCATTATTATTGACATTTTGTAGACTTTTCATCTTTAAGTTTGTCACTCCGTCTATCAATTGCCACATATTTTTTCTCTTTGATACTCTGAAAGTACCTTTTTAAGAGATTTCTTTCATTAAAGACTAAACCTAAACCCTAATATTTCATTTTTTTTCTATCAAATAAATGATGTATGTTTCGGGCGGGGTCATGCGATGCATTGCTAAAATTGAATATGGGGTTTATATGTGGGTCCCAAATGAGGCCGAATATGAGCTTTATATGTGGGCCTCAAATGAGCAGCCACACCTCAATATGTTGTTGTAATTAGGATGTAGATATACATTTGGACTCTTGACGTGAAATTTTTTCTCACTTGTGAGGACGTTTGCTCTCGAGGAGAAAATATTGAGAATGTAAAATGTGCGTATGGACAACCAATCAAGATGAAATACACAATAAAGTACACCCCAGTAAGTAAAATAATGCTTAAATTAATCTCTCAATATTTTCGATCCGTCGAGGGCACTAACATGCCCGGAACATGCGAATAGGCCTTAGGTATTCAAATAACGGCTAACACATGCATGAACATTTGTGTTTAATAGCATCCTTACACCCTATCAATATATGGTTTTATTTATTTATTTATTTATTTATTTATTTTGTATATTTAGCACAAAGTCAACAATTGAGAGGTACAAGAGCACAAGTGCTAACGGTCCAAACTCTGTCGTGGAGATTAACTCTCAAGTAAGCAATTTGGATAGAAGTAGATTAAGCTTATTTACCGTTCACATTAATGAGTTTAGCATGTTGATTTATTATTTATTTAGCAAGTTTTGTTCCAGATTTTCCAGTTTATTTACTCTATCAAATTCTAAGAACTTTTGTTCTGCTCATGAAGGTATACAACAAAGGATTTATTTTCTTTAAGGAAAATTTACATATGCACCACACAATTCTTATGAATTACATAATCTGATATTTACATTTATACCACCTTTGTGCTATAAAATTATGCATAAACTGTTGCATTTCGCTTTAATAGGTTAGTAAAAGTTGCATTTTTGATGTGATATTAAAGATCGAGTGATATGAGTTTAAACATTAAAGTTTTGGTGTTTGATATGTAAATACATAGGAATTGTGTGGTATGTATGTAAATGTCCCTTCTTTTAAGGGAAATTGACATAATTGATTTCCATTTTGGTGGCTTATTTCTGTGGAAGTACATAAGAAAACCTATGATTTCAAAGTTGTTTAATTTAGTTTTGTCAAAATCTGAAGTTTTGGGAGTCTGTGAACCAGTTAATTAAACAAGTTCAATAGGCATAATTAAGAAGAAATGGGCTCATAAAAACTGAATTGTTAGGGTTGAAACTGAATTAATGAAAACAAAAAGATATAAAATCTGAAAAAAAATGTTTAGCTGGATTTGAGGTAAATCTTGCTTAAATCCTGCTTATAATAATCTCATGCTGCTTGCCTAATAATCTTAACGAGCTCTTGTTGAAATTAAGCTTAATCAAGCTTGTTAAACTTGTGCTGATNTTGTATCATTCTGATCTTGATTTTTTGTTACTTAAACATCCATTAAAACTCATCTATTGACTTGATTAAGTAGTAAGGCTCTAAATGATCAATTAATTGCAATGAATTTAAAGNCATAACGAAAAAAATTCAGATTTTATGAGAGCAACATAAAAATATCATTTAATTACAATATTTATCACTAACTGCTAAATCATAAATCATTTACATGATTTACTTCATTTACACTTTAGCAGCTGAACATTAACTAATAATTACCTGATGAACTTCTTTGGCAAAAGTAACCATTAAATCATAATAATGAGCAAATAATGTTGTTTTTTAAGTACCGAGCAAGCTTGGTTTATAAGGTTTATTTGCTCATCTTCTCCAATTAATGACTTACCTGCAGCAATACTATCAGCAGGAAGCAGCAAAGTTGCGTCATCAGATGCAGATTTTGCAAAATGCAAATAGGTAAGCTCTCATAGAACAATAATTCTGTTTTATAAGAAAGAACTTTTGAAAGTCTGCAAGTGGGGTCAAGAGGAACATATTTGTCTATTACCATTTTGACCTCATAAGAAATGCATGGGGTTTTCCTGGATATATATTGTTTCATGGTAATTACAAAGTTTGTTTGAATATACTAATCTTTTTGCCCACCACATTGTTATCTAGGTTATTATATTAATATTTTCATCTATATTTAATATTTATTAGGAATCTATAGTACCTATTATTATTATAATATACTTTGATTATGGAGAACATTTTGTACTTTTCTTATTTTTCTTTTCTTTTATCTTTATTTTTCATATATGCTCTAACATTTGAATTATTCAAATAACTTAGATATTTTTAATATTTATTGCATTGTCGGAGCCATGGCTCTAAATCAATCTCATTTTTTGTTTTTTGTTTTTTGTTTTTGTGATGATTTCATCTCCCATAACAGCTCTGCGCACGATAATTCATCGTATTCCCTTTTTTGAAGAAAGTATGTTTCATGATAATTTTCACTTTCAGTCAAAATAAATGTTAGTTCAATATTGATCTCGCAATTATTTCGAGCCCTTTCTAAAGCACATCTCATTATAGTGCAGGTTGGATTGAGTTGTTAATTTTGAAGAGTTAGACAACTTTTGGTGTGGATTTCTTTGTTATTCTTGCATTATACACAACCTTGATACTCCTTGTTGTAGTATTGAGAATTTAAGCAAGGGTTTTAGATTTATTTGAACTGTTATTTCACCATTTTCATATTATCCCATGCATTTAATATTTATTAGGAAGCTATAGTATTTATTAGTATAATATATTCTCATAATTAAGGATATTCTTGTTTCTTTTACCTTTGTTATTGTGCTATTTTTTATAATATGAATATGTGTACTAGCATTAGAATTTTTCAAATAAAGTTGTAACTTTTTATAAAGAATGTCACACATAATAATTGAGAACTAAACTACAATTGTTCCTCCTAACACGACAAATATTTTTAGGCACCTAATTNGTGCTATTTTTTATAATAGGAATATGTGTACTAGCATTAGAATTTTTCAAATAAAGTTGTAACTTTTTATAAAGAATGTCACACTTCACACATAATAATTGAGAACTAAACTACAATTGTTCCTCCTAACACGACAAATATTTTTAGGCACCTAATTGGTGAGGGTTTGGCTTCTCTATCCATAAAAGAACTCAAGCAATTGGAAAGCAGACTTGAACGAGCCATTACAAGAATTAGGTCAAAGAAGGTAACACATTTTGAATTTTTTGACTTAATCTATTTTGAAGAGAATTAAGTAAGAGTTCCTCAGTCAACACTGTAATAAGTAAGCATAGACAAGAATAAGTTGGTAAGATTAGCCAATAAATAAAAATAGAGAAAAAAATGAATTTTCTTGATAGTATTTGCTAATCTTGTGGTGTTTTCTTTCTTAAGCATGAGATGCTGTTTTCAGAAATCGAGTTCATGCAGAAGAGGGTAAGAGCCATTATTTCACTCCACTCCATGAAAAATCATAATTCATATTAATTATCTAGAGTTTAACATTTTTTAACTTCCTTATTTTGACTTGTAATTTGGATTTACAGGAAGAAGCTCTACAAAGTGAAAATATGTTTCTTAGAGCGAAGGTAACAACAAAAATGTCTCTCTTCATTTATTTCTCTTGAGAATTCTCGATACATAAACACCAAAATTTTTAAGCTAAGTTCTTAGACATACTTATATGGAAAAAATGTTCAAGCAAAGCATTGATTAGTGAAGAATATTACACAACTATTGTCTATAAGTACACAAAAAATATATTATCAAATGTCACTAATTATTGTAAGTGATTAGTGATATTTGAAGGGGTTTATCGTGTGCTCTTCTTGAAGTCTTCTATTATTTCTCCTTTTTGACAGCTATTGTTATAATTTTTGTCACACTATTGTTTACCAATATAAAGAAAAAAAGAACACATTAATATGAGCTTGAGATCTCTTCTTCATGTGACATGTATGGCCATTATTTTAGTTAATTAAGGCATAATCCAACAACTTGCATGGGGTTCTTTATTGATTCCTTTTCATGTGAACAAAGCCCTGCAGTTATTCTATGCTCTTGCAATTTTTCACTCATCCCATTTTAACATCCCCCTCTACTTGTTGCTTGCCTAGTGCTTTTTTTTCTCTCACCATTCTTATTCTCTCATATAAACCCCTAAGCCTCATGCCCAAACTCTCTCTCTCTCTNTATTAAGGCAGAATCCAACATCTTGCATGGGTTTCTTTATTGATTCCTTTTCATGTGAACAAAGCCCTGCAGTTATTCTATGTTCTTGCAATTTTTCACTCATCCCATTTTAACAGCCCCCTCTACTTGTTGCTAGCCTAGTGTTTTTTTTTTCTCTCACCATTCTTATTCTCTCATATAAACCCCTAAGCCTCATGCCCAAACTCTCTCTCTCTCTCTCTCTCTCTCTCTCTCTCTCTCTATTCCTCTCTCTTGCTCATAGACTTTCCAATGTATGTGTCATTATCATTCACTATGCCACCTCCATGAACATGCCTTTGTAACCTTCTTAATACGAGAAAATAAAAAAAAAATTATTGGGAAAAATTGTTTGTTTGCAAACTCAAATTCCCTCTTGAACCTCCATAATGTCAATTAGTTGCTCCATATTCCAATAATTAGGGAGCATCTCTTAGTATTTCATATTTTGTAAGTGACATTGTGTNCGCTCATAGACTTTCCAATGTATGTGTCATTATCAATCACTATGCCACCTCCATGAACATGCCTTTGTAACCTTCTTAATACGAGAAAATAAAAAAAATTATTGTTTGTTGGGAAAAATTGTTTGTTTGCAAACTCAAATTCCCTCTTGAACCTCCATAATGTAAATTAGTTGCTCCATATTCCAATAATTAGGGAGCATCTCTTAGTATTTCATATTTTGTAAGTGACATTGTGTTCCATTTTGAAATTATTTGGATCTACATCATCTTCTTAGAATGATAAAAATAACAAAAAAGTGAGGAAAAAGATCATTTGCAAAATTGAATGATATATCTTTCCAAAACTTTAATGAAACAAATCACGTTACACCCCAACATGATTGTGCCCCATAGCTTTCCCTATAAAACAAGTTGCTCCGAACTTTACATATCATTTGCTTGAGCATGCCTTGTAGTTTTCTTGACAAGAAAAACACATTAAACATTAAAAAAANCGAAATTATTTGGATCTACATCACCTTCTTAGAATGATAAAAATAACAAAAAAGTGAGGAAAAAGATCATTTGCAAAATTGATTGATATATCTTTCCAAAACTTTAATGAAACAAATCACGTGACACCCCAACATGATTGTGCCCCATAGCTTTCCCTATAAAACAAGTTGCTCCGAGCTTTACATATCATTTGCTTGAGCATGCCTTGTAGTTTTCTTGACAAGAAAAACACATTAAACATTAAAAAAAAAATTGTATCATTCTGATCTTGATTGTTTGTTACTTAAACATCTATTAAAACTCATCTATTGACTTGATTAAGTAGTAAGGCTCTAAATGATCAATTAATTGCAATGAATTTAAAGACTCGGTTAATTGAAAAAATGATCTCAAGAAATGTTGATTAATCAACATTAGAATTAGTTGATTAGAGATAAAATTGGTTAATTAATAACATTAAGGTCAAATAGAAAAGAATGGTGAAAGCATTAACCAAGTAAATGTAGATAAATATTCAATGTGGAGCTTTTGTTATATTTTATACCTAAATAAACTCAGTCAAAATAAAAAAAAATAAAGTCAAGATGGATTTGAATCGCATGAGGACCTTGATAATCATGTCTTTACATCAATAATTGTATATGCACATTGGGAAGTATCTAATACAACAGAAGCAATGTAGTTACTAGAGATTGAACCAGTGACTGCCCCTCATATTTTCATATCAATAATATTAAGGAAGGTCGAGAAGACCAAATATTAAGATATCAGAAATGATAACATGATGGTTTAAAGAATGAATCAAATACTAATAATAATGGCCTTTGGTCAGAACCTGCTCCATTATGATGAAGAACTTTAAGTACATTGTCAGTACTGAAACATTCCTGATTTACAAAAACTCGATCCAATCTCTCCCTAAAATTCCCCCTCCTTCAAAGTGAATTTAGGACCATTGGAACTAAGATCAAAGTGATTAGTCTCCCTAGCCATGTCACACAACTTTAAGATGAGAGAAGGTTCAGCCTTCCTACCTCCCCTTTTTTGTGAGCTTTTACTAATCATATTAAAGACGTCCCACACACACTATCTTTCCAAAGTAATTCCATCTAAAGTAATTAATTTATTCCAGAGTTCTAGCCTAGCATGACATATAGAGCTTGCATAAACAAAAGCGGCCAAACCCTTTGAAATCGTCCTTTTCAAAATATACATGAAGAAATTGAGAATCGTCACCAATCAAGGTCAAGGTGATCCCTTTTTTCCAGAATAACCAAATTTTCTTTGAAGAATTCCTAAAAAATGAAATTTTTTAAAGTTTCTAAGAACCTTTTCAACATTTATTACAACTAAGGGTTCCAAAACAGTAAAAAATTTCAACTTGTGAGCCCTGCGCAGAAATTTTATTCTATTAAGGGAGAGTGTGTCAGCTAATCCCCTAATATTCAAAAATAGTATGTNCTACAACTAAGGGTTCCAAAACAGTAAAAATTTCAACTTGTGAACCCTGCGCAGAAATTTTATTCTATTAAGGGAGAGTGTGTCAGCTAATCCCCTAATATTCAAAAATAGTATGTTAAACATGATGCATCAATTTTCCTCTCCTAGATCCTCTAGTAAGGTTGTGTTGATGCGCTCCTTCAGAATAGTAACCTTCCTCAGCATTAATTATATTTTCCTCTCTGAAATGAAGCAACTCATTAAATCTCTTTTTTTCTTTTAAATTTCTGAATAATCAATTCTTCCCTTGCAAAAAAAATGTTTTTGTTATTGTTCTCCACCACTCCCCCTTCTTCCACCTCAACAACCTCAGCATTTACATCCCCTCTGCATTTCNCTTTCTTTTAAATTTCTGAATAATCAATTCTTCCCTTGCAAAAAAATGTTATTGTTATTGTTCTCCACCACTCCCCCTTCTTCCACCTCAACAACCTCAGCATTTACATCCCCTCTGCATTTCTCCACCTCCTTATCAAAAGAAACATCCCCATTCACCTCAGCCTTAACAGTAACATCATCACTTGCCACTCCAACCACCTCCTTTGGAGTAAAAGTTGTATCTTCCATTGATAGGTTGACATCTCCCCTTTTTAGTATCACTGTTTTTCAGTTCAGGTTGTAAGTGTTAACATTGAGTTTCAAAATAACCAAACATCCTGCAATTAGAACAATAGAGTGGTTGTTGTTCAAGAACCATTCTCTGTCATTATCCATGGTGAGAAGATCCAATCCAAGTTTCCTCTAGTGGGACTTAGGTAATATCCCTTTCAACAAGAACATGAGTGGATGCACGCCTAGAGGTGGAGAAGGTGCCACTTTGAGAGGTCTCCCAAAAATGGATGCCAGTGAGAAAACAANATTTCAAAATAACCAAACATCCTGCAATTAGAACAATAGAGTGGTTGTTGTTCAAGAACCACTTTCTGTCATTATCCATGGTGAGAAGATCCAATCCAAGTTTCTTCTAGTGGGACTTAGGTAATATCCCTTTCAACAAGAACATGAGTAGATGCACGCCTAGAGGTGGAGAAGGTGCCACTTTGAGAGGTCTCCCAAAAATGGATGCCAGTGAGAAAACAACTTCATGATCGTATAAATGAAGCTTAAGGCCTGGGAATTCAATCTAAATTGGGACAATTAGGTGTTCAGTTTGAGGATCAAAATCAACAGACCTTCAGAAGTTTCTTCGCTCTATTATTAATCGTCACGAGCTTACTTACAAAAAGCCATGTGTAATTCCATTTCTTTAGACAACTGGATAATAATATGTCTGTCATCTAACAATTCAATTTGTTAGTTTCTTTTAAGTTTAAAATTCTCAAAATCACGTCGAATAAGCTTAAGCTTAGGATGCCCATACAAAAACTNTGTATAAATGAAGCTTAAGGCCTGGAAATTCAATCTAAACTGGGACAATTAGGTGTTCAGTTTGAGGATCAAAATCAACAGTCCTTCAGAAGTTTCTTCGCTCTATTATTAATCGTCATGAGCTTACTTACAAAAAGCCATGTGTAATTCCCTTTCTTTAGACAACTGGATAATAATATGTCTGTCATCTAACAATTCAATTTGTCAGTTTCTTTTAAGTTTAAAATTCTCAAAATCACGTCGAATAAGCTTAAGCTTAGGATGCCCATACAAAAACTTCCTCAGCAAAGCCAAACGGCAAGAGGCCGCAAGAGAAGCACTTTCAATATCAGAAATGAAAAAAACAAGCTTACCATTCTTTTTACATGAGAAAACTCACCCGAGCCATTGAGCGCATCATGAAAAGATTGAGGGAAAATAAAGGATTTCAAAGAGTCCTTCGCAGACTTACTCCCTGTAGTAACCTCAGAAAAGGAGCGATCGTACCTCTTTTCCTCCACCGTAGAGCACCAAATCAGCAAAGGAAATCAGGCCATAAGGAAATCCCCACCATATTGCCAAACTTTTGCAGAGCACAATTTCAAACAAAATAAAAGAATTTGGATTTTGATATTTTAGAACAATGAAGTTTGACTTGCCTGAAAATAGGGGGTAACTGATATGTCTTGAACAAATTTTCAACAACATGCACAAATCTCGAGGTGTTGCACAGATCTTGATGCCCAATTTTTAAGCAAGTAACTTTCAAACTTTGATTAAAAGTTATTCAGAACTCTAATATATATATATATATATATATATATATATATATATATATATATATATATATAT
>JXCR01094057.1:47418-69089 GCA_002079205.1 Phalaenopsis hybrid cultivar
TATATATATATATATACTAGAAAAACGGGATCACCACTTATATATAATTGTTATGATGCACGTGGGAGTATTTAAGTTAGGAAAATGACTTAGATGGGCATTAATAATAGATATTCTTTGAAGAATAATATTTTTTTTTTCTTATACATTTATGTTTATTTTTTTGATGATTATGGTATGCTAAGATTTGTTATGGAAAAGTATATAACTTTGATTTATTCAATTTAGAATGGGAACACTATGATCAAGAATTAGGATGGGTACGTATCGATGGCAATATTGCTTGGCTTGGTGGATTTGAGCATGATTCTTATGTACACTTTGTGAGTATTTTGAGTGAGGGAGCGATTTAAATAGGATTGATGAGTCCCTCATGCACGTGTGAGTGACTTCTAGGCTTGGACAGGTTTGACGAGACGGACCTAATGATACTAAAATTTGTCTAATTTGAACCAAATCAGGTCTCAACCAAGCCATTTAGAAGGTCAATTAGATGTCAAATTTAGCGAGTTTATAGTTGAATCGAGTGTCTCCATAAGAGGAATTTAATGTGCTTAATATTGCTCAATTCTGACTTTGTTAAGACACTGTTCATCGAATATTGTGTGATCAAATGAAGCTCTCTGGACCGTCCGATCAAAGTGGTTTATATTTTATCACTAATTACAGTCAGGACTATAAATAAGAGCCTCGCCCCCTCTTGAGGAGGGAGGAAATTTTTAGGCTTAAGGAAGAGTTTGAAGCTTTGAGAACGAGTTGAAGTCTTGCACCACCACTGTCGTTGTCGACCAACACTAATCACCGCTGATCACCATCGGCTGACTCTCATTCCTTGCAACAAGTTCATTAACAAGTCAATGTTGTAATTTGAAAGACTTCGTAAAAATTTCTCATTTGTGTAATGTGGGGTCTCTGTAATCTTCAGCTTATTGTGAATTTTTACAATTATGTCAAGCTCCGTGGTTTTTTTTTCTTTACGGGATTTTCACGTAAGAACTTAATGTGTCACTATTGTTTTTTTTTTTTTTTTGAGTATGTATTGTATTCTCTTGCAATACTAAATCGATAATCAATTACTCTGTCACCGTGAATTTTCTAGCACTCAACAAGTCTATCATTGGATGAGTTGCTTGTATCAAGAGAGGCTACCTCGACTCTAGTTCAATAAGAGTCATATTGTTTAATGCTAAGGCAGGTCTGTAGAACTAAATCAATCTTTCTATGCCTCGATAGGCTTGAGTTGCAATTCCTTCCAGTCTTGATTTTCTCTTATTATTTAGTCTATTCTTAGTCTTAAATTGTGATTCTAAGCTAGAGGCAAGTAATTTTAATGCATTGTCTTAAATTTTCCAAAATTTTTATTTGATTTCATGGAAAAATACAATACAAGAAAAACTAGCCGTTAAGACACTAGGTAAAGTTGGGTAATCCAGCTAACAAGCAAAAGTTAGAGCTTGCAAACAAGGCTGGGATCGACGAACTGTCATCCGTAAAAACTAAGTTTGAATAGCTAACAATGACAATTAAGTTATATTTGTATAAACCCCCCTTTAATCTTGGCTTTTGGCAAAAAAAGAACGATTCAAATACTTTCAAATACGAACAACAGTTTACTCCATTTTACGAATGACAATAATCCCGACTTTATAACGGAATATCTTGAAACCATGATAATATTACTAGGGTCTCTCTTAAAGCCTCACAATAATACTAGAGTTTATCATAAAACCATGAACATTATTATTTAGGAAGATTTAGATATACCCCATTCAATTCTTATATAATTACATACCTAACACCTAAACTTCAATTTTTACATATATGCCATCTAACCTATGCATGAGAAGTTGTATTTCACGTTTTAAAGTTAAAATAGTCATATTTTTGGTGTGCCATGAAAGGTTTGGTGATATAGAACATTGGTGTTGGATATGTAAATATATAAGATTTGGGCGGTATGTGTGTAAATACCCCCCTTTTGTTAAGCATTTTATAACAGCTTCTTATAGTATTAACATTGCCAAGCTTATAAGAAACCTTGATATAAGGCATGCTTCACAATCCTTATTTGCAAATTAGGACAAATTTTCATTATGTTTTGCTCTGAAACTATTGTCTTTTTGCATAAGAAAACATTAAACTACAAGAAGATTTCACAGAAAAAACCCAACTGAGAAACATAATTCAGAATCCAGATACTGATTAATTTATGTTTGTTCTTGACAGATAACAGAAAATGAGAGAGCACAAGCAAGCATAGCCACAACTGCATCAGCTCTCGAAACTCTTACGACATTCGACTCGAGAAACTACTTCAATGTCAACATGTTGGAAGCAGCTACCAATNGATCAGAAATGAAAAAACAAGCTTACCATTCTTTTTACATGAGAAAACTCACCCGATCTATTGAGCGCATCATGAAAAGATTGAGGGAAAATAAGGGATTTCAAAGAGTCCTTCGCAGACTTACTCCCTGTAGTAACCACAGAAAAGGAGCGATCGTGCCTCTTTTCCTCCACCGTAGAGCACCAAATCAGCAAAGGAAATCTGGCCATAAGGAAATCCCCACCATATCGCCAAACCCTTGCAGAGCATAATTCCGAACAAAATAAAAGACTTTGGATTTTGATATTTTCGAACAATGAAGTTTGACTTGCCTGAAAATAGGGGGCAACCGATATGTCTTGAACAAATTTTCAACAACATGCACGAATCTCGAGGTGTTGCACAGATCTTGATGCCCAATTTTTAAGCAAGTAACTTTCAATCTTTGATTAAAAGTTATTCAGAGCTCTAATATATATATATATATATATATATATATATATATATATATATATATATATATATATATATATATATANGTGGGGGTATTTAAGTTAGGAAAATGACTTAGATGAGCATTTATAATAGATATTCTTTGAAGAATAATAGTGTTTTTTTCTTATACATTTATGTTTATTTGTTTGATGATTATGTTATGCTATGATTTGTTATGGAAAAGTATATAATTTTGATTTATTCAATTTAGAATGGGAACACTTTGATCAAGAATTAGGATGGGTGCTTATCATTGGCAATATTGCCCGGCTTGGTGGATTTGAGCATGATTCTTATGTACACTTGGTGAGTATTTGAGTGAGGGAGCAAGTTAAATTGGATTGATGAGTCCCTTATGCACGGGTGAGTGACTTCTAGGCTTGGACAGGCTTGACGAGACGAACCTAATGATACCAAAATTTGTCCAATTTGAGCCAAACCAGGCCTCAACCAAGCCATTTAGAAGGTCAATTAGATGTCAAATCCAACGAGTTTATAGTTGAATCGGGTGTCTCCATAAGAAGAATTTAATGAGCTTAAGATTGCTCAATTCTGACTTTGTTAGGGCACTGTTCATCGAATGTTGTGTGATTAAAGGAAACTCTCTGGATCGCCCAATCAAAGTGGTTCATATTTCATCACTAATTGCAGTCAGGAGTCTATAAATAAGAGCCTCGCCCTTCTTGAGAAGGGAGGAAAGTTTTAGGCTTAAGGAAGAGTTTGACTGTCGTTGTCGACCAACACTAATCGTCGCTGATCACCTTCAGCTGACTCTCATTCCTTGCAACAAGTTCATCCACACTTCAATGTTGTAATTTGAAAGACTTTGTAATAATTTCTCATTTGTGTGATGTGGGGTCTCTGTGATCTTCAGCTTATAGTGAATTTTTACAACTAGTTCAGGCTCCGTGGTTTTTTTTCCTTTACGGGGTTTTCACGTAAGAGCTTAATGTGTCACTATTGGTTTTTTTTTTATTTGAGTATGTATTGAATTCTCTTGCAATGCTAAATCGATAATCCATCACTCTACCGCTGTGAATTTTCTAGCACTCATCAAGTCTATCATTGGATGAATTACTCTTAAAGTCTCTTATCAAGAGAGGCTACCTCGACTCTAGCTCAATAAGAGTCGTATTGTTTGATGCTAAGGCAGGTCTCTAGAACTAAATAAATCTTTCTATGCCTCGATAGGCTTGAGTTGAAATTCCTTCCGGTCTTGATTTTTTTTTATTATTTAGTCTATTCTTAGTCTTAAATTGTGATTCTAAGCTAGAGGCAAGTAATTTTAATGCATTGTCTTAAATTTTAAATTTTCCAAAATTTTTATTTGATTTCATGGAAAAATACAATACAAGAAAAACTAGCCGTTAAGACACTNATGATCAAGAATTAGGATGGGTACTTATCATTGGCAATATTGCTCGGCTTGGTGGATTTGAGCATGATTCTTATGTACACTTGGTGAGTATTTGAGTGAGGGAGCAAGTTAAATTGGATTGATGAGTCCCTTATGCACGGGTGAGTGACTTCTAGGCAGGCTTGACGAGACGGACCAAATGATACCAAAATTTGTCCAATTTGAGCCAAATCAGGCCTCAACCAAGCCATTTAGAAGGTCAATTAGATGTCAAATCCAACGAGTTTATAGTTGAATCGGGTGTCTCCATAAGAAGAATTTAATGAGCTTAAGATTGCTCAATTCTGACTTTGTTAGGGCACTGTTCATCGAATGTTGTGTGATTAAAGGAAACTCTCTGGATCGTCCAATCAAAGTGGTTCATATTTCATAACTAATTACAGTCAGGACTCTATAAATAAGAGCCTCACCCTTCTTGAGGAGGGAGGAAAGTTCTAGGCTTAAGGAAGAGTTTGAAGCTTTGAGAACTAGTTGAAGTCCTACACCACTACTGTCGTTGTCGACCAACACTAATCGCCGCCGATCACCTTCAGCTGACTCTCATTCCTTGCATCAAGTTCATCCACACTTCAATGTTGTAATTTGAAAGACTTTGTAATAATTTCTCATCTGTGTGATGTGGGGTCTCTGTAATCTTCAGCTTATAGTGAATTTTTACGACTAGTTCAAGCTCCGTGGTTTTTTTTTCCTTTACGGGGTTTTCACGTAAGAACTTAATGTGTCACTATTGGTTTTTTTTTTTATTATTTGAGTATGTATTGAATTCTCTTGCAATGCTAAATCGATAATCCATCACCCTACCACTGCGAATTTTCCAGCACTCATCAAGTCTATCATTGGATGAGTTACTCTTAAAGTCTCTTATCAAGAGAGGCTACCTCGACTCTAGCTCAATAAGTCGTATTGTTTGATGCTAAGGCAGGTCTCTAGAACTAAATCAATCTTTCTATGCCTCGATAGGCTTGAGTTGCAATTCCTTCCAGTCTTGATTTTCTTTTATTATTTAGTCTATTCTTAGTCTTAAGTTGTGATTCTAAGCTAGAGGCAAGTAACTTTAATGCATTGTCTTAAATTTCAAATTTTCCAAAATTTTTATTTGATTTCATGGAAAAATACAATACAAGAAAAACTAGCCGTTAAGACACTAAGTAAAGTTAGGTAAACCCATCCAGCCAACAAGCAAAAGTTAGAGCTTGCAAACAAGGTTGGGATCGATGAACTGTCATCCGTAACAACTAAGTTTGAATAGCTAACAATGACAATTAAGTTATATTTGTATAAACCCCCATTTAATCTTGACTTTTGGCGAAAAAAGAATGATTCAAATACTTTCAAATACGAACACAGTTTACTCCATTTTACGAATGAGAAGTAATCCTGACTTTATAACGGAATATCTTGAAACCATGATAATATTACCAGGGTCTCTCTTAAAGCCTCACAATAATACTAGAGTTTATCATAAAACCATGAACAATATTATTTAGGAAGATTTAGATATACCCCATTCAATTTACATACAATTATATACCTAACACCTAAACTTCAATTTTTACATATATGCCATCTAACCTATGCATGAGAAGTTGTATTTCACGTTTTAAAGTTAAAATGGTTATATTTTTGGTGTGACATGAAAGGTTTGGGTGATATAAAACATTGGTGTTGGATATGTAAATATATAAGATTTGGGTGATATGTGTGTAAATACCCCCCTTTTTTTAAGCATTTTATAACAGTTTCTTATTAACATTGCCAAGCTTATAAGAAACCTTGATATAAGGCATGCTTCACAATCCTTATTTGCAAATTAGGACAAGTTTTCATTATATTTTGCTCTCAAACTATTGTCTTTTTGCATTAAAAAACATTAAAACTACAAGAAGATTTCACAGAAAAAACCCAACTGAGAAACACAATTCAGAATCCAGATACTGATTAATTTATGCTTGTTCTTGACAGATAACAGAAAATGAGAGAGCACAAGCAAGCATAGCCACAACTGCATCTGCTCTCGAAACTCTTACGACATTCGACTCGAGAAACTACTTCAATGTCAACATGTTGGAAGCAGCTACCAATTATCCCAATCAAGACCAGACCACCCTTCACCTTGGGTATGATAGCTAAAGCTGCACCTAATTTAAGTAAATTGGACCATATTTCATAGTATGTTATTTAGCTTCCTAAATTATATAATAGCACTGTAGTAATGCTGTTCCCAGTTCAACATTATCTGTCTATCATGAATCTGAGATCAGCTTTGCAGATGATAAATGCATGACTATTACATTTCTGTCAAAAATTTGTGAACAGCTTGCTAGAAATATGATCTCAGATGCTGTATGTAATTGAGATGAGGAGAATTGTCGTTGCAAGAATGGATATTTTTTCAGGATGGTTTATGAAAAATGTTATGTTGAACCAAGCTAGGGAATTATGATGCCTTTTTGTCATTGAACTTGTTGGCTTCTTTACTTNACTCTTCCCAGTTCAACATTATCCTATCATGAATCTGAGATCAGCTTTGCAGATGATAAATGCATGACTATTACATTTCTATCAAAAATTTGTGAACAGCTTGCTAGAAATATGATCTCAGATGTTGTATGTAATTGAGATGAGGAGAAGTGTTATTGCCAGAATGGATACTTTTTCAGGATGATTTATGGAAAATGTTATGTTGAACCAAGCTAGGGAATTATGATGCCTTTTTGTCATTGAACTTGTTGGCTTGTTTATTTTCTTAGCATTATCACAATTTTTTTTTGGCAATAGCTTTGTTATAGCTTTATAATTTTCTTATATTGAGAAATAATATTTTTTTAAACTAGATATGTTCAATATGTTTGCTATAAGAAAGTTAGCATTTTTAAGTTTTTCAAAAGAGAAAATATCTAAAATATTCANCTTTACTTTCTTACCATTATCACAATTTTTGTTTGGCAATAGCTTTATAAATTTTTTATATTGAGAAATAATATTTTTTTAAACTAGATATATTCAATATGTTTGCTATAAGAAAGTTAGCATTTTTAAGTTTTTCAAAAGAGAAAATATCTAAAATATTCACAATATTTTTTAAAACTAATATATGTTTGCATGGTAGTCCTACAATGACTAGTAAATAGTTTTAGTCGTTCGAAATAGGTAGTTAGTAATGAGTTTTTATCGAGTCTGTGAATAAGTGAGAGAGATGAGGAGGAAGATGAGTCGAGCATGGTTGGAATTTTATTGTATAGACATAAAATNCAGTCGTTCGAAATAGGTAGTTAGTAATGAGTTTTTATCGAGACCGTGAATAAGTGAGAGAGATGAGGAGGAAGATGAGTCGAGCATGGTTGGAATTTTATTGTATAGACATAAAATNCTCTGTCAACAATTTGTGAACAGCTTGCTAGAAATATGATCTCAGATGCTGTATGTAATCGAGATGAGGAGAATTGTTATTGCAAGAATGGATATTTTTTCAGGATGGTTTATGAAAAATGTTATGTTGAACCAAGCTAGAGAATTATGATGCCTTTTTGTCATTGAACTTGTTGGCTTCTTTATTTTCATACCATTATAACAATTTTTGTTTGGCAATAGCTTTGTTATAGCTTTATAAATTTTTTATATTGAGAAATAATATTTTTTAAAACTAGATGTGTTCAATATGTTTGCTATAAGAAAGTTAGCATTTTTAAGTTTTTCAAAAGAGAAAATATCTAAAATATTCACAACATTTTTTAAAACTAATATATGTTTTCATAGTAGTCCTACAATGACTAGTAAATAGCTTTAGTCGTTCGAAATGGGTAGTTAGTAATGAATTTTTGTCGAGACCGTGAATAAGTGAGAGATGAGGAGGAAGATGAGTAGAGCATGGTTGGGAATTTATTGCATAGACATAAAATGACTATTCAGGCCAGCACTAATCAAATGGTTTAGATTATCCCAGCTGTTGCAAATCAAAAGATTCATGTTATTATGAATCTAACAGCTCAAAGATTACCACTTATCGGATGTCTTCCCAAAAAAGAAATCATACCAAGGTTTAGCACTCCAAGCCCAATGATGTCGAGGGCCTAAAGCCGAACAATCGAGGTCAAGTGCCCACAATTTAGTAATCAGAAGAGAGTGCTTTGATGGTGGGTAGTCAAAGCCAAGTATTGGAAACTGAATGATTTGAAAGTTATGGGGCGTAAATTAAATTTCTTGATAGTATCAAAATGAATATCTTCATTAAAGATTTTCAATTTTATTTTTTTCTCTTTCAATCTCACTAATCCACCAACTAGACATCTTGTATTTATATACCTAAAATTGTAAGATCCATCCTTAGCATCTCAACATTTCAATCGAATGTTAACTTCCTCGAGAATGTACAAGGCCCTCTATGATTATGATTCATAAATCATTGAGCAACTCATATATATAAATATATAAATATAAATATATATATATATATGTNTATAACGGTGAGCAAATTATTCCCAAATGGATCGCTGAGATGCTTGGCGAGATTCTCCACGGGCCCTTCGCCGGTCACATAAGCCTGAATGAAGAACCCGAGCATGGCGAACATGGCCAAACGCCCGTTCTTGATCTCCTTCACCTTCAGCAGAGCGGCCTGATCCGGATCGTTCGCCAGACCTAGAGGATCAAAGGGTCCGCCGGGGTGTAGCTTGTCTTCCAGATTCTGTGTCGCGCATTTTTTCATTAGGTTAAGATATATAGTTGATCAGGGGGTGCGAGTTATGCGAGAAGAAGATCGATTCTGTTCTGTCTATATAGTTACTTACGAGGCCGTTGGTGATTCTGTAATACTCTGCACCGCCGACGAGGACGACCTCCGCGATGACTGCGAGGAGGAGGTTGATCGGAATGTTCTTGCCGAAGTAATTGAGTGTGTTGCCGTCGAGAAGAAGAGCGCCGGTCTGTGTATATTGGTATAAAAAACTAAGTTAAAATAAGAAGATATTTGATATAAAAAAAATATATAAAATACTAAACTGAAGATTTAAGGCCTTCATTAGACTTGAATCTCACCAAAAGGCCACTCATTATCATCAATTAGCCCACTAAATACTTGGCTGGAGAATCAAGACCTAAGAGATGATTTTTATAATTAATTTTAAGATGAATATACCATATGATTAATCCTTAATTTTTCTGATTACAGAACACATCTTCAACAGATTTAAGTCTAACAGTATCATAACCTAAAATTCTTCGCAGCTAGTTTCTATAATTGCTCATGGATAGCATATAAATTTCTAAGAAACAACGCAATTAGAGATGTATAGATCTTCATGGTTGAAATGAAGGTAACAAAAAAAAAAGATTAATAATTAGAGAAAAAATGAATATAAAATCCTTCAATATTATAGCAGCTTTAGTTNGTCTATGACGGAGGGGATGCGATAGCCACATGACTACGCTAAATTTAGACTTTAATAAGATTTATGTACATTTATTTATTTAAATAATTAAATTACTCTATATTTACATATTTGATTACACATAGAAACTTGTTTAATCTACCTTTACATATTTATTACCTATCAACTCATCTAAATTTTGTATGATGTTTAATATTAACACTTACCATTGCACTACTCGGGTGATTTTGGGGGGAGTGGTAGTGGTGATGGGCTTACCATTAAGACATTTGAAGACGACATTTGAAGAATTTTTTGTTTGTTTTTTTAAGAAGTTGGGATAGAAATTAACCCCAAAATATTTCATATAGATATCGCACGTCCAGACGATCAACCACCGGGCGCTACGTACCGATACACCTAATCGGCAAAAGACGTGGCGGTCGGTGATTAGTCGTCCGGACGTCCGGACGAAATATTTTTCTCATTCTACAACCTAACCTAAAAATAATTATCTGACATTTTGAAAAAAAAAATAATAAGTAATAGCCACTGTAACTTCATGAGCAATAGCTTTTTCGATAACAACCTTACAATTGCTTTTGCAAACACCTGCATCAATGTCGAACAACCCCTTAATCATGTATAGAGATACAAATGAGAGAATTTATTGGTCAATTGATTATAGGTTAGTAGTTTTATTTTATCAATAAGGTATAAGAAAATTTTTCTATTACATCTTAAACTCATTTGCCAGGATAGTTTTTTTTGAAAGAAAGAGCTTCTAAATAGCTTCTAACTATATTGACCAAATTATTATTCAATTTTGGGCTCAATTAATCAAATTTGGGTTAACTAGAACTTGTTTGATCAATAATATTATATGGTGTGCTAAGTAAATGGGATAGACGAGTGAACTAATGACAAATGTTTTGACTCACATAATAAACAAATTGAATTCAAATTAATCATAATTGAGTCGGATTAACTTAAGGACAGACCCGAATCCAATCCAAATTTGATCTGAATTAATGTTGATAAAGTGAAAGCTTGGCTCAGCTCCTCGAAGCACAATGGAATCCATGCAAATATTGATCATGGCGCTACTGATTCTGGCCGTGAAAAGAGGAGCGTGCTGAAAGTACGGTTTACTAAGCGCAGGAGCTCTGCAAGCTAAAAACCCTCTAATCTCTTCACCTTTCCCTAATAAATCAAAGATATCAAATTTTGCAATTTATAAATTGCAACAATTTTAATCAACTCAACTTTGCAAACAATTAAATCAAAATTTAAATTTTGATAAATCTTTATGGATCCAAATGAAGGTGGATAAGGATAAGATAAAGAGAGCCATTCTAACATAATTAGAAAACAAAGGAGATGCATGCTCACTCTTTGTGTCTCAGTCTCCTTGACCTCAAACAACAAATAACGGGCAGTTCTTCTATCTCCCATCTTCGTCGTTATTGTTATCATTATTATTATTCTTTGACGCTTCTGGGTTTCTTCCAAGTTGAGAACTAATTCAATTGAAATTAAAATAGTTTAGACTAAGGAGAAGATGGGAGAGAACTCGTGAGGTCGAACCATTATATAGCAAAATGGAGTGGGACGTGTCCAAGCTGCATGGATCATCCAATCACCTTCTTAATCGCCTCTAGTCCGGTCGACTGTGGTGTTGTGTTCTGCTTATATGGTTTCGCTCGATTAGTCGAGTCAAGTAAGTATCACGCTCTCATAATAGCGGGCCAATCTTCGATATACTATTACCTTCTGGGCCATTAAATCCTTTTAAAATTAGTGTTTGCATTTTTTTATGCACGACACTCTTATTTTTATTAAGAGGACTTCATGTATTATGGTATTCATTCCTATGACTAATTTGAGATATTTTGGACTTACTGGATCAAAGAGTGAGTAAATTCACTTTGGTTTTATTTAGGGTCTGTTTGGGGCAGTTGTTGATTAATTATAATCTGCTGATAAGCAGATTATTCTGATAATCTAATAATCTGCAGATTATCAGAATAGACTGGCTTGTTGTTTGAGGCAGCTTATTCAGAACAGCTTACTGAGAGCTATAGTTGGATAAATGACCATTTTGCCCCTGGATTTGTTAAATTGTTTGCAACTGAGCTGTATAGGGAAAATAATAGAAACAATAGAAGGTCATCTTGAAGAAACAATGCAACATAAAAGTAACAATTTTTGTAATAGCATGGATTAAGGAGCTGTGAAACCTTTTCCCTGCATGGATTTTTAAGGGAATAGAGGTTTCACAAGAAGAACAAAATATCATGTAAAGGTTTGAACCTTATAAAGTTCAGCTCCAAAAGAAATAAGCTAACTAGAAATGAAACAAGCACATCAAACATCAGCTAGAGGAAAGGATGAGATGTTTGGAAAGAAATGCTGTAAAAATTGCTAACGCTTTCTGTCAAGTTCAAAGATTTCCGAAAAATGCTCTCTCAACAAATTTATTAGCTTAGGCAGGCTAAACCCTAACCATTGTACATCCTCATCATGAAAGACAGAAAAGATGTTGAAAAGAGGACAGAAAAATTATTCCTCACCGTATGGAGGAAAGAAGAAATGAAAAGCGTTAAAAAATGTGAATTTAGGAAACCAAAATGCTTAGAGTGAACAAAAAAGATGTTGAAAAGAGAAGGGCTGAAGGAGAGCTTCGATCCTCTTCGTTCCTCTTCTCCCTGCGGTTTGAGACCTCTTCTTTCCTCTTCTCCCTACGGTTCGACTGTGGGAGAGCTTCGTTCCTCTTCTCCCTGCAGTTCGACTGTGGGAGAGCTTCGTTCCTCTTCTCCCTGTGGTTTGAGATCCTCTTCGTTCCTCTTCTCCCTGCGGTTCGACTGTAGGAGTGCTTCGATCCTCTTCATTCCTCTTCTCCCTGCAGTTCGAGTGTGGGAGAGCTTCGAAAGAGACCCCTTTCATCTATGCTTGACCGCTGAGCTTCAAACGACTTTTCCTCTCCGCTTTGGACCGCGATCAGGATGGGATCGCGAGAGAAGGCAGGAAGGGGATCGGCACGCTTGGGGACGGGATTGAAAGGGCTTGAGGGTAATAATCCCAAACGATACGCAGAAAGCGGGATGGGAGGTGCGGCGCCGAATAACGAAGGAGATGCGTTCGGCGATTTCCTACCGTAATATAAACGCGCCAACCAAACTCCTTGTCGGCATTTTTAAAACGCCCACCGCCCAAATAAGCTGCCCCAAACGGGCCGAGTAGTTCCTGCATTTTTAAAAGTGATTCTAAAATTTTTGTGGATAAAGTAGACTTTTAGAATTCCCTGTGAGAATTCTTTTATGTTCAAATAGTCGATAAAGTAGCCTTATAGCCGCCATTCTCTAACATATTATGTTGAGAAAAAAAAAACATCTTTCACCAAATAAATTTCTTGATCAAGAAAATAACTTTCAAAACAGAGTGCAATGGCTTCCGGAAGATTGGCAAGATGGACAACAACACTGTTCCAATTCGACATAATTTTTGTGCCTTTAAGCGCATTGACAAAACAAATATTGGCAGATTTTTTAGCAGCATACTCAATACCGTCTGAATCCCCTATCATTGATGACCAACCTGACGAATAAATATTAGAGCTAGAAGTTTCTTACACGATGTTGGGAGATGTAGGTTCGGTCCGCCCATAAAGGCAAAAAACACACACAGTGGGTGTGAGCTCCGAAATGCAAAACACGAGAATTTGATCATTTTTATTCGAGCAATATGATTTTTAATGTAATACGATTATATGATTCGGTTTCATATGGTTCAACGCGTACCGTCTCATTAATTAATCATATCCAGATGTCTATAATATTTTTAGTTTGCCAATCTGTTGCCAACTCCAACGCCTTTGTTTAAGAAAATATTCTGTTCACACAGTTCCTGCTTTTATCCTCATAATTCCAATAATACCCCTTACCTTTTTTATTTCAAATCTTTCTCCAACAAAAGCTAAATGTACACTTTAAGAAAAAAAAGATAATTTAACTATTTTATCTTCATATTTCCTATATTTACATGTTAATTTTTTTTTTGCATGAAGGGATAAGTTAAAACAATAATGTGCTGTTAGAATATTTTATTGAGTAATTTATATATCTAACATCTAAATTTTATGTATAAAAAAATTAATCTGATTTTTAAATATTAAAATAATAATAATAATAAGATGTTAAATGTGTAAATACATAAAAATTGGGTGGTATGAATATAACTGGTCCATTGAGAAAGCATATCGCAGGCCTAAACAATATTTGTTCCAATCTCCTCCGTCGCCCATCCAGTCCNCTGGACGAAATATTTTTCTCATTCTACAACCTAATCTAAAAATAACTATCTGACTTTTTGAAAAAAAAAAAAAAAAAAGTAATAGTCACTATAACTTCATGAGCTATAGCTTTTTCTATAACAACCTTGCAACTGCTTTTGCAGACACCTGCATCAATGTCGAACAACCCCTTAATCATGTATAGAGATACAAATGAGAGAATTTATAGGTCAATTGACTATAGGTTAGTAGTTTTATTATATCAATAATGTATAAGAAAATTTTTCTATTACATCTTAAACTCATTTGCCAGGATAGTTTTATTGAAAGAAAGAGCTTCTAAAGAGCTTCTAACTATATTGACCAAATTATTATTCAATTTTGGGTTCAATTAAGCTGATCAAATTTGGGTTAACTAGAACTTGTTTGAACTATAATATTATATGGTGTGTTAAGTAAATGGGATAGACGAGTGAACTAATGACAAATGTTTTGACTCACATAATAAACAAATTGAATTCAAATTAATCATAATTGAGTCGTATTAACTTAAGGACAGACCCGAATCCAATCCAAATTCGATCTTAATTAATGCGGATCAAGTGAAAGCTTAGCTCAGCTCCTCGAAGCACAATGGAATCCATGCAAATATTGGTCAGGGCACTACTGATTCTGGCCGTGAAAAGAGGAGCGTGCTGAAAGTACTGTTTAGTTAGCGCAGGAGCTCTGCAAGCTAAAAAACCTCTAATCTCTTCACCTTTCTTCTAATAAATCAAAGATATCAAATTTTGCAATTTACAAATTGCAACAATTTTAATCAACTCAACTTTGCAAAAAATTAAATCAAAATTCAAATTTTGATAAATCTTTATGGATCCAACTGAAGGTGGATAAGGATAAGATAAAGAGAGCCAAGCTAACATAATTAGAAAGCAAATGAGATGCATGCCCACTCTTTGCGCCTCAGTCTCTTTGACCTCAAACAACAAATAAAGGGCAGTTGTTCTATCTCCCATCTTCCTCGTTATTGCTATCATTATTATTATTCTCTGGCGCTTCTGGGTTTCTTCCAAGTTGAGGATTAATTCGTTTGAAATTAAAATAGTTTAGACTAAGGAGAAGATGGGAGAGAACTCGTGAGGTCGAACCATTATATGAGACGTGACCAAGCTGCATGGATAATCCAATCACCTTCTTATTTGCCTCTAGTCCAGTCGATTGTGGTGTTGTGTTCTGCTCGTATGGTTTCGCTCGGTTAGTCGAGTCAAGTGAGTATCACGCTTTCCATAATAACGGGTCAGTTTTTTATATACTTTCCCTTCCGGGCCATTAAATCCTTTTAAAATTAGTGTTTGCATTTTTTATGCACGACACTCTTATTTTTATTAAGAGGACTCTATGTATTATGGTATGCATTCCTATGACTAATTTGAGATATTTTGGACTTACTGGATCAAAGAGTGAGTAAATTCACTTTGGTTTTATTTAGAGTAGTTCCTGCATTTTTAATGATTCTAAATTTTTTTATGGAGAAATTAACCTTTTAGAATTCCCTGTGAGAATTATATATATTCAAATAGTCCGATAACATTTTTTTTTATAGCCACCATTCTCTAACATATTATGATGAGAAAAAAAAATAACATCTTTCACCAAATAAATTTCTTGATCAAGAAAATAACTTTCAAAACAGAGCGCAATGGCTTCCGGAAGATTGGCATGGACGACAATACTGTTATTCGACATAATTCCTGTGCCTCTAAGAGCATTGAAAAAATGAATATTGGCAGATTTTTTAGCAGCATACTCAATACTGTCTGAATCCCCTATCATTGATGACCAACCTGACGAATAAATAGTAGAGCTAGAAGTTTCTTACACGATGTTGGGAGATGTAGGTTCGGTCCGCCCATAAAGGCAAAAACACTCAGAGTGGGTCTGAACTCCGAAATGCAAAACACGAGAATTTGACCATTTTTATCGAGCAATATGATTTTTAATGTAATACGATTGTTAAATCGAAAATAAATCAATGGCATTAATTGCCCTGATTTGGCGTAATTAAACTTTGATTCCATAGGCTGATGTTTAGGCTTAACTTCTGCTCTCAATTTACTTTCCTTCCTATTCTAAATCTTAGAATACTTGTATAAATATCACCATTCTTTGTACTAATGAGAATCAAGGAAATACAACTCTCTTTTTTCAATTACAATGGTATCATAGCCTAGGATTTTTCGGCTCTTGATCTCTGCCCTGTCCTCGAGCCGGTGCAACCTTCTGCCGTCTGTCTCGATGCTGCCTTAGCCCCACGAAATCGTTGAGACTCAGCCTCTACGATCTCCACGAGATCCTAGGTTGCACGCTAAAACTTTGTTCCCTGCGATTTGCCCTATCGTGTAAGGAGTTACACTTTTTTTCTTCCGATCAAGAGCTCTTTTCCCTCTGCCATAGCCGCACGCGATCCACCCTTGATGCGTCTCTAGTTCGCGATCGACCTCCAACACTGTCTCTCGCAGCTGTGACTCGACTCGAAACTCCCGTCTGAGCTCTCGTCCTCTCTGGTGCCGCGATTCCCCTCTGCCGTAGCCACACGCGATCCACCCATGTTGTGCCTCCCGTTTGCAATCGACCTCACGGCTCTGGCCATCTCTCTTTTAATTTCTGTGATTGACCTCAACTGCTATTTATTTTTCTCCCATGTGATTCTCGGCATCTGTTTGTGGAGCTTTATTCTCTGTCAACTTTTCCAATGTCTAGATCAGATATTGCAAATCCCATTGCAATAATTTTGACTGGCTCAAACTATAATTTATGGGTCCAAGGAATGAAAAGTTTCTTGATCGGTTGTAAAATTTGGCGTATTGTTACTGGAGATATCAATAAGCTAACCAAACAATAAAACGAAACTGAGGATAAATTTGCTGGTCGCCTTGAAGATTGGGATAGCAAAAACCATCAGATTATTACATGGTTTCGTAACACCTCTATTCCATCCATTCACATCCAATTTGCTGATTATAACACTACAAAAGAAATTTGGGAGTTCTTGGCCAATAGGTATCGGACCACTGGACTTGCTCATTACTTCCAGTTATGGACTACGATTCATAATCTGTGAATGATTTTCTTGCTCAAGTTCAAACAATTTGGAATCAAGTAAGTGAAGATCACCTTCATCTTATTCAAGTTCTCATGGCTCTCCGACCTGAATATGAAGTAGTTCGAGCCTCTCTTCTGCACCGTCATCCTCTTTCTACATTGGATATGGTTGTACAAAAAATCATTTTTGAAGAAACTCACCTTAATTTTGACAAGAACTCAAATTCTAAAATTGCACTCGCAACTACCCGTCCCTCATATCAGAAATCTGGCAACAACACATGTAAGAATTGTAAACAAACTGGTCATGTTTTTGCTAATTGTCCAACTATCGAATGCAGATATTGTCATACCCATTGGCATATTCTTGAGAATTGCCCGACTCGTCCTCCACGACCAAAAAGTGGGGTCGCTAAACCCAAGACCGTCTCGAAGCCTAGTGTTACTTCCGTCTCTACTGCTACCACAGACAGTTCTACTGCTATCATTATGAGTGATATTGAAGCACTATTCAAATAGGTTATCTCTTCCAATTCATCTATGGCCATGTCTGTCACTCCGGGTAATCCTCATTTGCTTTTTGACTCTATCTGTTGTAACCATATGACTAACGATGTAAAATTATTGTCCACCAAATCACTAATTTTCTTCTTGCCACCAATCCACACTGTTAATGGTAGCAAAATGAATATCACTCACACTGGTCATGCATCTAACTCCAATCTTAGTCTTCCTGAAACATAATGTATCCCTAACTTATCCCTCAATCTTATCTCTATTGGTCAGTTATGTGAACAATGACTAAATGTTAATTTTCCCCCTTCATGTTGTCAGGTACAGGATCCATAAACGGGACAAATTATTGGGCCGGTCGCAGGGTTGGTTGATTATTTGAGCTTGTATCTCTGCATCTTCCCTAAAAATTTCTATCTACTGTTACAACTACCAACTCTTCTATTCACCAATGGCATCTTCGTCTTGGTCATGCCTTAACCAGTAAAATTCAACTTTTAATTTCACGTGGCTTGGTAGGATCTACAAAGTTTGAGTCATTTAATTGTTTACATTGTCAACTAGCAAAGCAACTAGCGTTGTCATTTAATCTTAGTAAATTAATTTCAGAGAGTCCTTTCGGTTTAATTCATTTGGACATTTGGGGTCCTGCCCCTATTCCTTCAATAAATGGTTATCCGTATTTTGTATTATTTATTGATGATTATTCTCGTTTTACATAGATTTATTTTTTGAAAGATCGATCTGAATTACCAAAAATCTACACTTCATTTGCTAACATAATCAAAACACAATTCTCTTGTACTATTAAAATTCTTCGGGCGGACAATGTTATAGAATATCGAGATTCTTTTTTACTTCAATTTCTCAGTCAACAAGGTACCTTTGTTCAACGCTCTTGTCCTCACAGTTCCCAAAAAATGGACGAGCTGAACGAAAACATCGTCATATTCTTGATTTTGTTCGTGTTGTTCTTCTTTCTGCCTCTTGCCCAAAAAAATTTTGGGGTGAAGTAGCTCTTAATGCAGTCTACATCATTAATTGAGTCCTTACCTTAGTTATCCAAAATTTATCCCCTTTTGAAAATTTATTTGGGAAGCCACCTGACTATTCCCTACATAAACAATTTGGATGTACCTCTTTTGTTCTTTTACAACCCCATGAACGTACAAAATTAGAACCACGTGTGCGTTTATGTTGTTTCCTTGGGTATGGAATTGAACACAAAGGGTATCGTTATTGGGATCCTATTGCAAATAAAATTTGTATATCACGTCATGTTACCTTCTAGGAAAATACCATGTTCTCATCTCTTTTCAAATGTCACCACCCTATCAATATTGACTCCATATTTTGCACTGACTCCTCAATTGAGTTATTTCCAAATCCTGACATAGTGAATTCTGATGAGCCTAATACTAGGCCTTCCACGCCTGCTCCTACTGACTCTGCTCCAGTTGCTGATTCTGCACCTACACCTCCACCTACCATTAACTCCACTCTTCGTCGTTCTACCCGGTAAGAGAAACTCCTCGTTCCCTTATTGATTTCCATTGTTATTCTGCTATTGCAACCCTTCATAAGCCACACTCTTATCTGAGGCAAGTACTGACCCTTTTTGGCAGCAAGCTATGACGGAAGAACTTCAAGCCTTGAAGAAAACTCATACTTGGGACTTGGTCGATCTTCGTTCTCATAAGCCGCCTATTGGTTGTAAATGGATTTTTAAAATCAAAACTCGCTCTGATGGGACCGTTGAACAATACAAAGCCCGCTTAGTAGCCAAAGGTTACACCCAAGAATATGAGATAGATTATGAAGAAACTTTTGCTCCGATTGCTCGACTAACATCAGTCTATAATCTATTGGCTATTGATGCAGTTCATAAATGAAAGTTTCACCAAATGGATGTCAAAAATGTTTTCTTCCATGAGGATTTGTCGGAAGAGGTGTATATTTATCCTCCTCCTGGTTATCATGCCCCCCATAAAGTCTGCAAGCTCCGACAAGCCCTGTATGGATTAACACAAGCTTCTCAAGTCTGGTTTGCCAAATTTATTTCTACTCTTGCTCAACTTTGCTTTATCTCCAGCCCACATGATTCAGCAATGTTCGTTCGACGAACTGACCATGGTATTTGTACTTCTACTACTTTATGTTGATGATATGATAATAATAAGTGATGACGTATCTGGCATCTCCGAATTACAATATTTTCTCAATCAATGCTTTGAAATGAAGGACCTTGACAATCTCAATTATTTTTTGGGACTTGAAGTTTCTTAGAATTCTAAAGGTTATTATCTTTCTCAAGCTATTTATGCATCTGATCTACTATCTCGAGTGGGCATTATTGATAGTAAAACTATATCAACCCCCCTGGAACTCAATTGCAAACTTACTCCCATCGATGATACTCTTGATGATCCTACTCCATATTGACAACTTGTGAGAAGTTTTATATATCTTACTGTTACCCGACCTGATATCTCATATGTTGTTCACTTAGTTAGTTTATGACTGCCCCACACTCATCACATTTTTCTGTTGTTCTTCGAATACTTAGATATATTAAAGGCACTCTTTTGCAAGCTCTACATTTTTCTGCTCGCTCTTCTTTGGTGTTATCCGGCTACTCTAATGCTGATTGGGCTGGTGACCCGAAAGATTGACGTTCTACCACTGGTTATTGCTTCTTCTTAGGAGATTCTCTCATCTCTTGGCGTAACAAAAAAGCAAACAGTCGTTGCTCGTTCCAGCATAGAATCTGAGTATCGTGCTCTAGCTGACGTCACATCTGAATTACTCTGGCTACGTTGGTTGTTATCTGATATGAGTGTTTCTCAACCTTCTGCTATTACACTTCATTGTGATAATAGAAGTGTTATACATCTCTCATAATCGTGTTTTTCATGAGCGTACTAAACACATTGAAATCGATTGTCACTTTATTCGTCACCATGTTACTCAATGCACCATATTGTTAATTCTTGTCTCATCTGCTAACCAAGCAGCTGATATCTTCAACAAAACTCATCCTCCCAAGCGTTTTCAAGATCTACTGAGCAAACTCAAGATAACATCCACCATACCATCATGAGTTTGAGGAGGGGTGTTAAACCTGAAATAAATCAATGGCATTAATTGCCTCGATGTGGCGTAATTAAATGTTGATTCCATAGGTTGATGTTTAGACTTAACTTCTTCTCTCAATTTAATTTCCTTCCTATTCTAAATCTTAGAATATTTGTATAAATATCACCTTTTTTGTATTAATGGCAACCAAGGAAATACAAATCTGTTTTTCAATTATTAACGATTATATGATTCGGTTTCATATGGTTCAACGCGTACCGTCTCATTAATTAATCATATCCAGATGTCTATAATATTTTTAGTGTGCCAATCTGTTGCCAACTCCAACGCCTTTGTTTAAGAAAATATTCTGTTCGCACAGTTCCTGCTTTTATCCGCATAATTCCAATAGTGCCCCTTACCTTTTTTATTTAATAAGAAATGTATTAAATTTTTCGTTCAAATCTTTCTCCAACAAAAACTAAATGTACATTTTAAGAAAAAAAAAAGATAATTTAACTATTTTATCTTCATATTTCTTATATTTACATCCTAACTTTTTTTTTCGCATGAAGGGATAAGTTAAAACAATAAATGTGATGTTAGACTATTTTATTGACTAATTTATATATCTAACATCTAAATTTTATGTATAAAAAAATTAATCTGATTTTTTAAATATTAAAAAAATAATAATAATAACTTTTTTATGTCATTTCATAGATTTGGATGGTATATATATTAGAAGCAAAAGTTAGATGGCAGATGTGTAAATACATAAAAATTGGGTGGTATGAATATAAATGGTCTATTGAGAAAGCATATCGAAGCAGGCCTAAACAATATTTGTTCCAATCTCCTCCGTCGCCCATCCAGTCCAAGCGATGAGCACGACGAAGCCCCTCTTCAAACCCTTCCTCTTCCTCCTCACCCTCTCCCTCCTCTTCATCCTACCCCTCCTACTTTCCCGCTCAAACCTCCGCCTCCAACTCCCCCTCTCTTCTACACCCACCTCCTCCCTCCTCAAGATCCGCCCCGGCTTCCGCTCCTACGACGACTACCTCAAACTCCAGCTCAACAAAACCC
>JXCR01094075.1:6982-23231 GCA_002079205.1 Phalaenopsis hybrid cultivar
ATCTTAACACTAATATATTTGTGCTAAACCCACTCCCCCAAAAAAAAATAAAAAGATTAAAAAAAAAAAAAAAAAATAAAAAAAAAAAACTAATAAAATCTATCTTTCACTAGTAAAATTCTAATAAAATTTTAAGGATAATTAAAATTTATGATTAAAACATTCAAGATTTTAAAATATGTTTTTCACTTTCTTGCATTGCCTTCAGGCCTATTTTAAAGTGGGTTGCATAACATGAACATATCCCAAGTCAAACTAATAGGGTATCCACGCTTATGATTGCGGTAGATAATTGTATCATGTGCATGTCTCGAGGATAAGCCGCCGTGCTTATCCTCGGAAGCCACCATAGAGATATTAGATCCTATGAGGGCTTCCCCTCATGGAGATGTCAGATACCATAATAAAATAAATATTTTCTTACACTCATACGACAAGGGGAAAATGCTAGTTTCGTAGACCCACAACTTATGAAAATTTTCTTCATCCGGGTGACTGGATCCATTCTAAGGTAATATTTCTATCCATCAGGATGATATTTTATTCTTTGAATGTCACATCTGATAATTTAGGTAGAAATCTTCTGTGATATATGATTGATATACAATAAAAACCCCATCAATTAGTCAATGATGAGTACATCTATTTGCTTATTTTTTTATGACATATTGATTATATATACTAGTTAGATTGAGGTTGATATGATTAAGAATCAACTGTCAATAAATTTCAAGATGAAGAGGTTGGGTGAAGCTCATAGAATTCTTGGCGTGAAATTTTTAGGATAATGTAACTAAAAAGGTTTAGCTCTCACAAGAAGCATATGTTCAAAAGGTGTTGAAAAAGTTTGAGGTTGAAGACTCAAGCAAGAAAACAAGTGTACCCATTGCATCTCATATTTGATTAACTTCAAATCAGTGTCCTAAAAAGGATATTGAAAGAAAATATGTTCAAACGGTTCCTTAGGCTAATATTGTGGGTAAGCTGTATGCTATGGTTTCTACTAGACCAGACATCACACAAGCAATTGGTGCTGTGAAATTATTTATGCATGATTTAGCATGGAGTTGTTGACAAGCTATAAAAAAATATTTTGAAGCATCTAAAGTTTATAATTGATGTTGGCCTGACATTTGAGAGGCATTCATCTATTGATGATTTATGAATAGGATACGTTGACTCAAACTATACATATGATATCGATAGACATAGGTCAACAATTGATTACTTATTCATATTGACAGGAGGTCTAGTTAGTTGGAGATTGATTCTTCAATTTTTTTTTTTTATTTTGTCTACTACAGAAACTGAGTACATAGTTGTCATGGAGGCGATGAAGGAAGTGATACAAATGTAGAGCCTAATGAATGACTTGAGATTTGATTAGGAGTCTCCGATGATGTTCTATGACAGTCATAGTGGATATCCTTGGCAATAAATTATGTTCATCATATTCGTACCAATTACATTGATGTGAGGTATCACTTTGTTTGGGACATAATTAAAGATGTTAATTTTTTGTTGAAGAAGATAGATACATAGGTGAATCCAATGAACATGCTCATAAAAGTACCACTAGTTCAAAAGTTCACATACTACAAGAGTTCGGTGTACATCCGAGCTCATTATTGATTGCTCATTCGAGTATTTTGAAGAACTATGAGAGGTTTGATCCCTTCGAGTGATGGGGTACGTAGGCAACCATCTTCGTTCAGTCGTTATCGTGTTAGAGTGCATTTTGATCATCTCTCACTTATCTAGAAGTGAGAAACCCTAGATTATTATGAAAGTATTAAAATATAATGATTGTGAACTAGGAAGTGTGCATATTATGAGGATTAATATTAGGAAACATAATTTTAAGACATCTAATTATATATTCATTCTATATTATGAAACTTAATTTAAGGAGTTCTAAGTATATGCCCTTTCATATATTTATATTATTTCTAATTTGTATATCTTAATCTTCTCTTTTTTATGTGAAGGGTTATGGAAGATTTGAGTGTGTTGAGTTGTAACCCTAATTCAATTAATTTTTCTTTTATTTCCACATATTGATAGTGGAATAACTCTGCCCGTGGATTTAGGCTGATTTGTGCCAAATCAAGTAAGTCGCATTGTATTAGATTGTTTTTTTTTGTTTTATGAATTTATTTTTCACATTATTTTGCACAAAAGGTGTAATATATAAAACCAAGCAATAAAATTGGCCTATCACAGATGATCACCTTATGTACCAACCATGAATAACAAACAATGATTGGTCATTTTAAAGTGTAAGTTAAGAATGATAGAAAGATGCTCACCTTTAATTTTTCAATTCTTATTCTTTTGTCTTACAACAAAAAAAAAATGTTAATAACTATATTATTAGGGGTTTTATCATTCCCAAATATTCTTACCTTTCTTTTCAGCCAGAAAACATTAGTCATAACATGAACAACGAAAAAAACCCGATAGAACTTCTATTTTCTTCAAGGTTGGTTCAAGTATCAAAATCAGATATATGATATATATATAATTTTTTGCATTTTAAGTATCATTTCAGGCAAACATAATACATGGAAAGAACAACATCTTTCTTCCCATACATTCTTCATCATTATAATTTTTATATGTTAATGTAGCCAGCCATGTCATCAAGTTTACTCTCAAAATATGTAGCTATAAACATAAACAATACTTCAAATTTGACACCTTCTCATTGCCAAAGTTCTTAAATCTAAATTTTTAACAAACGTACCAAAAAAAATGACCCACCATTAAAACCCCTAAAGGCCAAGAATAAAGCTGCCTTAAAGAAGAGTTTTGGAAGCNGAAATTTGACACCTTCTCATTGCCAAAGTTCTTAAATAAATATCTTATTTTTTCATTGCCAAAGTTCTTAAATCTAAATTTTTAACAAATGTACCAAAAAAAAATGACCCACCATTAAAACCCCTAAAGGCCAAGAATAAAGCTGCCTTAAAGAAGAGTTTTGGAAGCCACTTACCATAAACTTTAAAGCACAAATTACACACGACAAGCAACAAGTTGTCCAAAACTTTCTAAAACATAGAAATGAGGACTGTACAAATCATTCCCAAATAAAATACTAATATAAAACAATCAGTGGTGGTGTTAAGAGACAGTTGGCGTGGGGTCTTCCTTCTTCATGTTTTCTAAAATATGAATTAAATATACATGGGAGTAGTTGCCCTTGCCAAATATAGTAGTTAAAATAATGAAGAATATATAGAAAGCCAGAAGCCATTCCTCCCACGCATTACATCTGCCTAATGTGGTACCTACAAAATGCAAAGCGAATTTAACAAAAACATGCCAACCAATCATGTATTTAACATTAGTCCCCATTGAGTTTGATTTGGAATCCAAGAATGAAGCATATGTGAGGGCCAATCTATTTATACCATAACCCTGACATCACCATAATATTATATTTTGGTTTGGATGATTTTGTAAATTACAATAAATTTTAGGATGTCAATGTATTTATTATGATAATTAGTGTATTTGAGTTAATTAATTCACTTGGATGTTAATGTTATTAAACTCACTTAGTATGATGATTANCATTTAACATTAGACCCATTGAGTTTGATTTGGAATCCAAGAATGAGGCATCTGTGAGGGCCAATCTATTTATACCATTACCCTGACATCACCATAATATTATATTTTGGTTTGGACGATTTTGTAAATTACAATAAATTTTAGGATGTCAGTGTATTTATTATGATAATTAGTGTATTTGAGTTAATTAATTCACTTGGATGTTAAGGTTATTAAACTCACTTAGTACGATGATTAATCTATAATGTAAGTTTACGTTTCTGGTGCCTTTTATTACAATAACTTTTAAGCCTATGCAAATTTTTTTTGGGTATTGATTCCTATATTTATATATTTAGTTATGTGTTTGATTAATGAGTTAATCATTATATTACNTTGGTGCCTTTTATTACAATAACTTCTAAGTTTATGCAAGTTATGTGTTTGATTAATGAGTTAATCATTATATTACTTTATTTATGTGTTTTTATTATTTTGGATGTTTATTTTATTCTATTTTTTGCATTAGAAAATTAATAGTTTTAAAAAATAGTTATAAATTCACCCTCCTTTTAATATGTTTTTTCAACTCTCAAAAATATTATTTATTAATGATAGCATCTCCTGCATAACCATCACTCTTTATGCTCCAAAGGAAAAGATGTATAACTCCAAATAAAGCTCCCATCACCATAATTCTCATCATCAATTTGACTCATCAATTGAGAAATCATAACTCCCCCTAAGTCACTCACTTATCATGCTTAGATAAAGCATTAATCAATGCATCCACTCAGATAATCAAGCAATCACTTGTAAACAATAAATTCTCCAATAATTTTCAATACATTCTACCATTGCATCTTCTAAAATCAAACTATTGAAGGGATACATTCATCTGTCTACATTGAACCTCCCAGTATAGACTCATAACACAAATGTATGAACAAATGCTCCATTAAGACACATAAACTATGAGGAATTATCCGCTTGAGCTTGCATATTAATAAAGAAATATTTATATCATGATTCCTCAATGATTCAACTATCGAAGTTCATGTCCACAATTCCCTAAAGAATGCACTGGTTTTGATTAATAAATTAAGTACAGATTTTGACAGTGCATTGAATGCAATATGTAGTAAGCACTGTAAAAAATATAGCAATCGTGACTCTTCATGCCAATTATTTTCCCCGTTCCCAAGTCGACACTGTGGCATATGTTTGAAGCATAACCACTAAGTAACTTTAGAGAATGCATCCACTCGAAGACTGTTCTTTCAATATGAGATGGTATATAGCTTTGAGCTTTGTTATTGTATTTGTATTTGTTTCTTTGACATTATCTTTTATATTACCATGGATATCTAACACAATATTAAATATGTTATGAAAAAATGTGACCGATAACTCAACATTCTCAGTGGGATCAATAACTTTGTATGTGTACTGCATCATTCTCACAAAGTTTTTTGTGCAACATTTAATGAATAATATAATTGTTGCACTTCACGATTTGGTTCTTGACCATCATCAAGTACACTCCCAATGAAATATGCCATGTTGGCATAAGCAATCATTTCCTCAAATACGCCAGAGTTATGCTTTGTTGGAGAGGTATAACTTGACGAGGCAGCAACATGACTGTATTTGACATCTGGTTCAAACTCATCATGTGAAGTCCAGTACCAATAATTGGATTTAAATCCCCTATAGTATAGATCAAACTTTACTTAGTCAGGTGTCAAACACTTTTGATTCTTGTTCTTCACAAAGAGGCATCAAAACTTGCTTTTTAAAAGGTAAACAGGCTGTTGCAATGCCACCTAAACAAATTCCTTACCACCATCCAAAAACTCGTCAGTGAGTCATTTTCTTTCTGGATATAATCTGTTATACATTCATCTCAAGTTTTAAATACCCATCTGCAGCATAGATGCAATTTTATAGATTAGTACAATTTGATATTAGTCGCACATAAATTTTGTATGTATGAGATATCTAACACCTTAACATTAATCTTTTCATAGAAATCTCACACAATTCCTAAAATTCAAATTAAACATGATAACCACACAGTACTTCTGTATCACATACATAAAAACCTCAAAACTATCTACTATCCTAATAGGGTGGTCGAATGGTTAATGTTTAAGGTGACAAAACTAAGGTGACTCTTTCTAATATTGTCTGTCATTGGAGCTACATCAACCCTTTCACAGATATAATAGTTTCACATTTTGTCTCTAAGTATAAAGACAACCATCCACATAAGCATTCTCATCTAAGAAAAACTCAATTTAATTTTGTTTTTCTCTATTAGAGAACAACATTCTGTCTTGTAAAGCATTGCAATAATTCTCTTCATCTTACCAAATTTTCCTTTAGACTAGGCTGGACTTCTTAATCACAGAATAGGCCCGTTGTTTTCCTCCACCTCAAGCATCCATCTTGAATTCTACTAATAACATCTTCACCAAGATCAAACCTTTTACTTTGAACAATAGACTCGAAATTCCAAAAATATTTACTCGTAACTGGTTCATCACACAATCGACGTTTAATATGACTAAACCACCTCGGACTACTCTCTCTGATCTTTTCAAATACAGAAGCAACACCAACCATTTTGATGGGTCTATTCGTTTCGTATTTTCTCTCTAAGCGTAAAGCCACTCATGCACCTAAGAATTCTCATCTAAACAAAACATAGCCTAATTTTATACAGTTTTTTTCAATTACAGGAGCAACACCAATATAGCACACATAAACATTCTTTTTTTCCATAGAAACGCACATGTCCTATGCATTGCATTTCTAACACCTAAACTTTAAATACCACACACAAAATAAAACTAATCAGACGCATTACATATTAAACACCAAAATAGCAATTTTCACAAACTAGATATGAAAAAATGAACTATCACATGGAAAAAAAAAGAAAAAGAGAAGACAACAATACCTTGCATTTAGAGAGGAGTGGAGGTCTCCAGAGCCGCAATTTCGCTAGAGGAGATATGCCACAAGCCAAGCCACCGACTAGCTGAAGGGAGGAGAACACTGTCAAATTGCCGGAGCTCAATAAACAAAAGGAAGAATGGAAGAGATGAGCTTTGGTCATAAGGCAGGGTATTTTAGGCCGTCAACATCCGACTTTGTATCTTTATTTTTCTGAAGCTATTATGTCGCGTTATAGCATCAAATAGTCCGGCGCAAAGCGGAGGCTAAAGCAGACGCAAATCTTATGCTTCCATTTTTTCCCACCGCAGACAGCGTTCGATGATAAACCGTTGTAAATTTGACTCTAATTTTGCGTCAAAATAAAATCTTACACATTATAACGCTAATTAACATATTTCATGTAGTGTTATTTCTCGAATCCTTTATGTATTCTTATCAATAGCTCAATAAATCCTAACTATAGAGAGCTCATAGAACAAAAACTTTACATATCATGTTCACTCCGAGAGAAGGATTTTGTTGTTTGAACTTGATTGTGGCGAGAAAAGTATATTGGTGGCAGTTGGAAACGGGGTTCAGCAGACAATTATATTTTAAGTTGTGCTTTAAATTTGGCCAAATTGGACTGTACTTCCCCCAAACATAGTTGACATTCTAATTGGATTGCCTTTCTCATGTGCCTTGTGCTTCCCCAAATTGCACCAATTGCATAATCCAAATAGATTTGCACCCTTAATCAATCAAATTAACAATAACTTCAGCAGTGATGACAGAAAATTCAGTTTTACTTTTGTCAACTTTGGTGTCAAATCTTATACGCAACGGTCTGAAAACGTTGGAGACAACCTATTGAATTTGAGGTGGACCGGCTGATAGAAACGGCTAGCTACAACAAGTGGCTGATTAGGCTGATTGAAACAAAGGTAGGCTCAGGGACTAATTCAAATGATTCAAACAGTGTTTGTAACACATTGAAATATATGAAAAAATGATGTATTTTATTCAAATAATTTAATGAAAGTTATATTTTTAATGTGAATTAAAGANAGGCTCAGGGACTAATTCAAATGATTCAAACAGTGTTTGTAACACGTTAAAATATATGAAAAAATGATGTATTTTATTCAAATAATTTAATGAAAGTTATATTTTTAATGTGAATTAAAGATTATAGTTTTTTTTCCCTTCCTTTTTCTTATGAAACATAAGATATGAACTTTTTTTAAATACAAATCTCTCAGATTTTAGTGCTGATGGCTTATTTTTGTCATTATTGTACATGATATTATTTGCTTTATTTTTGTGTTCATTTGATTTTGTTTAGCCATTAATGTAGAACTATGCTTTTATTTCTTTATGCTATGTGTTATTGAGGATCTTTGGATGCTTTGTTGGAGCCTATGCAGTGGACCTTAGGATGGATCCTTAGGATGGATCTGGCTATTAGCACATCCGGGTGGGTGTCTTCTATAAGGTGATAGACTAATATAGCATCCAAGAGGTTTTAGTTTTGAAGAACAATAAATTACTGCATTTTTATCAAATTTTAATCATGACATATTTCTAGGTTTTAGATTTAGTGGAAAAACTTTGTTATGACCATGTAATAGTACTTGATTTTATTTTGGTGAGAGCATAATATATAAGTTTTTGGTCAAAATTTATATTGCATAAATGTCAAGTCATGTCCAAAGACTCTAAAAATCAATGTGATAGAAAAGTAGGTTAGGATATTCTCTCATTCAAAATGTATATTGTCCTATTACTTTGAGGTTGATATAATAAATGGAAAATCATTCAAAATGTATATTGTACTATCTCAAAATAAATTTAATAACTTTGGGACTAATTTTTTTTATTAGGATATCTTGAGTTACTTTTTTCTATATTATTTTAGCTTAGGTTCTCACTCTATTTATTTTTATTTTTGTTTTTTTGTTTTGAATATGTTGAGTGATGAAGTGTAAAACATGCCGGTCTCAAATGTAGGAACCTGTTGTAACAATATGAACTCTCACCTACTGAGATAATGCCCGCTTTGACTAGATGGTCTCATGGTTTTGCCTTGCTAGTGTAACTTCGAAGGAGGTAGCCCATCCCAAAAAAGTGCTCCCGCATGATCACGCTTAACATTGGAGTTTCAGTTGAAACTCAAACCATTACACCAAAAGGTGACGCGATCTTTAAGAGTCTAGCTTCATCCACTTAAGGAGCTTCACAATCTCCCCTATTTAAGTAATTGACATCCTCGTCGGTGCTTTATACACAGAATAATTAAATAGATGGATATGATTGTAGATGTGACCCTTACAGATTCAAGATATGGTTCTCACCATGTAGTACTTTGTCCCATCTTTTGGTGAAGAGGTGGCTCCCATGATATATGTCTTTGTTTTATATGACACTTAGTTCGCATATTCTGGCTACTGTAATGCTCTGATAGTGTTCGTAACAACTTAATTTCTCACACACCTAAATATTATTTGCTTTGGCCTGATGGCTTCACGGCTTTGCCTCATTGTTGTAACTTCCTTGGTAGTCGGCCATCCTAGGCATGCTCCAACACGAGCACACTTTATTTGGAGTTTCTGTCCAAATCCCAACCATTATACCAAAAGATATCTCACTACTTAAAGGGTTTCAAACTAATGAAGTTAAAGAACCTCGTGCATAAACTTCATGTTGACTCACAACAAACCCTTCTTGAGTGTTGGGTATGATATTCTTTTTCATTGAATGGTGAGCAATACATTATCAAATATGAGACACAAATTTATGATTTAAAAGAAAATTTTTTTCGCTTCAACCATCTTGTAATGTGTTAGAGAAGCTAGAATTTATGATCTTTTTATTAAATTGATTAATATTATAACGAAATAAAGTCCATGTATAGGCAATT
Organism: Phalaenopsis hybrid cultivar; assembly: GCA_002079205.1. NCBI lineage: Eukaryota > Viridiplantae > Streptophyta > Magnoliopsida > Asparagales > Orchidaceae > Phalaenopsis > Phalaenopsis hybrid cultivar. The sequence goes on from JXCR01094075.1 coordinate 16,401, forward strand.
GAACAAAGTAATAAAAAATATAATTAATGAAAATATTTTAAATAAAAAAATATATCTTTCAGTTATAACTTTTACATAAATATTTTGGCCGCATTTTGAGGGGGAGATTTTCATGCTTCTGTGGTGATGATGCCTGGGGACTACCCTTTGAAGATCAAGAAAAATACTGTAATTTTAGGGAGGCAATAACGACTTCATTCGAAGATGAGGTGGTTTGTTGTAGACTTTATACAAATATATGTTGGTCTTTGTATACTTTCAATTATCTGATGTAGTATTTGTAGATGATGATAACATATTTATCTGTACGTTTTTGAAGTTATTTCTAAGGTTTTTGTGGCTTCAAAATCATGTGGAATTTTACAATTAAAGTTAGCACGTACATTTTATATATAAAAAGAATCACTTTTTTTTTATATTTGTGCCTTCTAAGATTTGTATCATTTTAGACGTGTATCTTATGTGGTTTGTGTCTTCTTATGCTTATGTCATCTAAGAGCTTGAAATGCACTAGTGCCTTCTGAGGCTCGTCGTCTTCTGAGGTCATTGATTTATATGTGCCTCCTGAGGCTTGTAGCCTTTGGAGGACATTGATGTGCATGTGTCTTTTGAGGCTTATAGTCTTCTGAGGTCTTTGATGTACGTGTGCCTATTGAGGCTTGTAGCCTTCTGAGATCATTAAGTGGAAACCTTGTCAACCACTTACTCTCTTGGTGTATTTCTAGTGAATACCTTATCTACTACTAGCTTCCCATTAAGACTTGTCTCTTGGGTCCGTCTGTCAGATGCATAGTAGCTTTCCGTTGAGTTTTACCTCTTGTGCTTGAATTCCATGAGTACCGTATCTTCTCATTGAGTCTTGCCTCCTGGCTTGACTTGCAGGGGCATGGTTGAACAGAGAATCAATTAAAGATGTAAAACTAGTTCTAGGTTGTATAACCGGAGATGCTTGAATTCCAGAAGTACCCCACTACAATCACGCTTGGAACTTTAACATGAATGAGCTTTCGAGACTGTCGTGAAGGTTGCTCCCTTGCCTAGATGAAGTTATGAAGGGCTCTATGTCTGAATAGGATGCGAGAAGATAACCATACTATAATCGTTCTCGAGACATTGACTTGAACGACCTTTCGAGATTGCAGCAAATGTTTCCCTCTATCTCGAAAAATGCTCAATAGATGATTTTCCAGATGCAAAATGGGTTCCTTCGCCGGTTGAATGATGTACATCATCGGGAAATGAAGTAGGGGCTCGACTTATTAGAGTTGAAGATAGTGTTGAACGATGTTTCGTTTTCCACAACCGACGCTAAAATGATGTGTGCTGCAAAATTCGAGAATGTAGAGTAATGGATTATCGTCTTAGCGTTTCTCGAAGATTCAACACACACTATATTAAAAGAAAACAACCTGTAAAGAAACCATAAGTTTTTTTGTGGAAAACCCTTAAAGGGAAAAAAATTACGGGGCATGGCTTAGTTGTAAAAATTCATTATATGTTCATGATTACAGTAACCATTTCTCCCACAGAATGGAAAGAGTTAGACTATCTCCCGAGTTACAACTTTGACATACGGATAAATTTGTTACAGGGAACGGGTGGTGACCTATAACAATCGGCGGCGGCGGGCAGATGGTGGTCGGCGACGTAGGTGTGATGCTTGACTTCCTCTTCCCATAGCTTCATGCTCTTTTTCAGGCATCAAGCTCTCCCCCGCTCATGAAAGGGATGATCTACTATTTATAGAGTTCTAAGTATAATTAATGCAGAAATATGAACAACTTGGATCAGACGACATAGAAAACTTCCCTTGATCAGATGGTGTTTAATGAATATTTAAGTGTCTTAACGATATCAGAATTGAGCGATCTTAGACTCATTGGATACGCCTTATCAAGACGCTCGATTCGACTGTAAACTCGCCAGATTCAACATTAGTTTGACCTTCCAAACATTATCAAAAAGCTTCTAAATGTTGCGCCTCATCAAATCAATCATTTTGATTAAATTCAAAGCTATGAATAACACAATCAAATTTGAACATTTTTCCTCTAAAATTATCTCGAGATCTACTTCACATTCAAAATTTATGTCAAATAATAAAATTAGTGGTAAAAAAATATCACCATCTAAGCTTTTACAAAATGCAACCTATTCTTTCATAAACGACTAAAAACATCATGCATGCACAAATCATCCCTCAAATATGCAATTCCTCCTTTCTTCTCAACAGTCAACGGAGTGCCCGAGGACATCTCCGGCCATGGCACCTCTTCCCTTACGTTTTTTTCGATTACCGGAGGTTAAAAGCAGCTCCTCCCCCCACCTTTCAAAAATAAACAATAATATACTAACAAAACGATAAATATAAGCGCTCGCAAACCATTGGGCGACAGAACCTATACGCATCAATCCATCCATCAATCAATGATTATTTTTTTAAATAAATAAATAATATATATATATATATATATATTAATCATTTATTTTATTTTTCCTCAGAGCCGAAGTGACATTTATTATTTTTTAATTATTATTAAAATTTAATATTTGAAAATTCTCATTGTGGAAAGCATCCACTCATGGCTGCTCTACTGTCGAATCTCTCGGAGGATCTCGCATTGTAGCTGTTCTTTTCTCTTCTTCCACCGTCGTGGACCGCGCGCCACGTGCATGTGTGGACACGTGGCGAGTGGTTAGGAATGGATTGCTGATTACGTCCGGAGGTTACATTTGCAATGCCCGAAAAGGAATAGCTCGCACCATGTACTCGTGATTCACGTACCTCTTCTTAAATTAAAATTTGAACTATATATATATATATATATATATATATATATATATATATATATATATAAAATAAATAAATATTTTCTAGGGTTGCATGTANAATGAATATTTAAGTGTATTAACGATATCAGAATTGAGTGATCTTAGACTCATTGGATACGCCTTATCAAGACGCTCGATTCGACTGTAAACTCGCCAGATTCAACATTAGTTTGACCTTCCAAACATTATCAAAAAGCTTCTAAATGTTGCGCCTCATCAAATCAATCATTTTGATTAAATTCAAAGCTATGAATAACACAATCAAATTTGAACATTTTTCCTCTAAAATTATCTCGAGATCTACTTCACATTCAAAATTTATGTCAAATAATAAAATTAGTGGTAAAAAAATATCACCATCTAAGCTTTTACAAAATGCAACCTATTCTTTCATAAACGACTAAAAACATCATGCATGCACAAATCATCCCTCAAATATGCAATTCCTCCTTTCTTCTCAACAGTCAACGGAGTGCCCGAGGACATCTCCGGCCATGGCACCTCTTCCCTTACGTTTTTTTCGATTACCGGAGGTTAAAAGCAGCTCCTCCCCCCACCTTTCAAAAATAAACAATAATATACTAACAAAACGATAAATATAAGCGCTCGCAAACCATTGGGCGACAGAANAGTGGACCTTAGGATGGATCCTTAGGATGGATCTGGCTATTAGCACATCCGGGTGGGTGTCTTCTATAAGGTGATAGACTAATATAGCATCCAAGAGGTTTTAGTTTTGAAGAACAATAAATTACTGCATTTTTATCAAATTTTAATCATGACATATTTCTAGGTTTTAGATTTAGTGGAAAAACTTTGTTATGACCATGTAATAGTACTTGATTTTATTTTGGTGAGAGCATAATATATAAGTTTTTGGTCAAAATTTATATTGCATAAATGTCAAGTCATGTCCAAAGACTCTAAAAATCAATGTGATAGAAAAGTAGGTTAGGATATTCTCTCATTCAAAATGTATATTGTCCTATTACTTTGAGGTTGATATAATAAATGGAAAATCATTCAAAATGTATATTGTACTATCTCAAAATAAATTTAATAACTTTGGGACTAATTTTTTTTATTAGGATATCTTGAGTTACTTTTTTCTATATTATTTTAGCTTAGGTTCTCACTCTATTTATTTTTATTTTTGTTTTTTTGTTTTGAATATGTTGAGTGATGAAGTGTAAAACATGCCGGTCTCAAATGTAGGAACCTGTTGTAACAATATGAACTCTCACCTACTGAGATAATGCCCGCTTTGACTAGATGGTCTCATGGTTTTGCCTTGCTAGTGTAACTTCGAAGGAGGTAGCCCATCCCAAAAAAGTGCTCCCGCATGATCACGCTTAACATTGGAGTTTCAGTTGAAACTCAAACCATTACACCAAAAGGTGACGCGATCTTTAAGAGTCTAGCTTCATCCACTTAAGGAGCTTCACAATCTCCCCTATTTAAGTAATTGACATCCTCGTCGGTGCTTTATACACAGAATAATTAAATAGATGGATATGATTGTAGATGTGACCCTTACAGATTCAAGATATGGTTCTCACCATGTAGTACTTTGTCCCATCTTTTGGTGAAGAGGTGGCTCCCATGATATATGTCTTTGTTTTATATGACACTTAGTTCGCATATTCTGGCTACTGTAATGCTCTGATAGTGTTCGTAACAACTTAATTTCTCACACACCTAAATATTATTTGCTTTGGCCTGATGGCTTCACGGCTTTGCCTCATTGTTGTAACTTCCTTGGTAGTCGGCCATCCTAGGCATGCTCCAACACGAGCACACTTTATTTGGAGTTTCTGTCCAAATCCCAACCATTATACCAAAAGATATCTCACTACTTAAAGGGTTTCAAACTAATGAAGTTAAAGAACCTCGTGCATAAACTTCATGTTGACTCACAACAAACCCTTCTTGAGTGTTGGGTATGATATTCTTTTTCATTGAATGGTGAGCAATACATTATCAAATATGAGACACAAATTTATGATTTAAAAGAAAATTTTTTTCGCTTCAACCATCTTGTAATGTGTTAGAGAAGCTAGAATTTATGATCTTTTTATTAAATTGATTAATATTATAACGAAATAAAGTCCATGTATAGGCAATTGAACAAAGTAATAAAAAATATAATTAATGAAAATATTTTAAATAAAAAAATATATCTTTCAGTTATAACTTTTACATAAATATTTTGGCCGCATTTTGAGGGGGAGATTTTCATGCTTCTGTGGTGATGATGCCTGGGGACTACCCTTTGAAGATCAAGAAAAATACTGTAATTTTAGGGAGGCAATAACGACTTCATTCGAAGATGAGGTGGTTTGTTGTAGACTTTATACAAATATATGTTGGTCTTTGTATACTTTCAATTATCTGATGTAGTATTTGTAGATGATGATAACATATTTATCTGTACGTTTTTGAAGTTATTTCTAAGGTTTTTGTGGCTTCAAAATCATGTGGAATTTTACAATTAAAGTTAGCACGTACATTTTATATATAAAAAGAATCACTTTTTTTTTATATTTGTGCCTTCTAAGATTTGTATCATTTTAGACGTGTATCTTATGTGGTTTGTGTCTTCTTATGCTTATGTCATCTAAGAGCTTGAAATGCACTAGTGCCTTCTGAGGCTCGTCGTCTTCTGAGGTCATTGATTTATATGTGCCTCCTGAGGCTTGTAGCCTTTGGAGGACATTGATGTGCATGTGTCTTTTGAGGCTTATAGTCTTCTGAGGTCTTTGATGTACGTGTGCCTATTGAGGCTTGTAGCCTTCTGAGATCATTAAGTGGAAACCTTGTCAACCACTTACTCTCTTGGTGTATTTCTAGTGAATACCTTATCTACTACTAGCTTCCCATTAAGACTTGTCTCTTGGGTCCGTCTGTCAGATGCATAGTAGCTTTCCGTTGAGTTTTACCTCTTGTGCTTGAATTCCATGAGTACCGTATCTTCTCATTGAGTCTTGCCTCCTGGCTTGACTTGCAGGGGCATGGTTGAACAGAGAATCAATTAAAGATGTAAAACTAGTTCTAGGTTGTATAACCGGAGATGCTTGAATTCCAGAAGTACCCCACTACAATCACGCTTGGAACTTTAACATGAATGAGCTTTCGAGACTGTCGTGAAGGTTGCTCCCTTGCCTAGATGAAGTTATGAAGGGCTCTATGTCTGAATAGGATGCGAGAAGATAACCATACTATAATCGTTCTCGAGACATTGACTTGAACGACCTTTCGAGATTGCAGCAAATGTTTCCCTCTATCTCGAAAAATGCTCAATAGATGATTTTCCAGATGCAAAATGGGTTCCTTCGCCGGTTGAATGATGTACATCATCGGGAAATGAAGTAGGGGCTCGACTTATTAGAGTTGAAGATAGTGTTGAACGATGTTTCGTTTTCCACAACCGACGCTAAAATGATGTGTGCTGCAAAATTCGAGAATGTAGAGTAATGGATTATCGTCTTAGCGTTTCTCGAAGATTCAACACACACTATATTAAAAGAAAACAACCTGTAAAGAAACCATAAGTTTTTTTGTGGAAAACCCTTAAAGGGAAAAAAATTACGGGGCATGGCTTAGTTGTAAAAATTCATTATATGTTCATGATTACAGTAACCATTTCTCCCACAGAATGGAAAGAGTTAGACTATCTCCCGAGTTACAACTTTGACATACGGATAAATTTGTTACAGGGAACGGGTGGTGACCTATAACAATCGGCGGCGGCGGGCAGATGGTGGTCGGCGACGTAGGTGTGATGCTTGACTTCCTCTTCCCATAGCTTCATGCTCTTTTTCAGGCATCAAGCTCTCCCCCGCTCATGAAAGGGATGATCTACTATTTATAGAGTTCTAAGTATAATTAATGCAGAAATATGAACAACTTGGATCAGACGACATAGAAAACTTCCCTTGATCAGATGGTGTTTAATGAATATTTAAGTGTCTTAACGATATCAGAATTGAGCGATCTTAG
>JXCR01094076.1:4850-16822 GCA_002079205.1 Phalaenopsis hybrid cultivar
TCTATTCAGGTAAGAATAAAATGAAGTAATTTCTCGTGTGCCAAAAGATCTACCTAAAGCCATACTTCGTTAATAAGCTACAGATCCACCACAGGAAAGGAGGAGAAAAGAAAAATGACAGAAACAGGAAAGAGATGAGAAGGAGAAATCATCAGGAGCCGCAAAACGCACATCCTTCCTCAGATCCGCAAAAAGAAGAAGAAAATGGCTCGTCTTACCTTAGCTCTGTCGATCGAGGGACGACGAAAGAGAAGGATAAGGGGACGCGAGGGAAGCAGCGGGGAATCACTTAGGGTGGACGGGTAGACGCGCGGAAGCAGCGTGGAATCACCGAGGGTAGATGCGAGGAAAAGGGTAAAAATTTCGGTCGAAAGTGGGAGACGCGATAGTAATGCCGCGGCCCGCTTTCGCTCCGCTTCTGCCGCCTAAATGACCGAAGTCGCGAACCAAACAAATAACTTTCGCGAAAAGTTACGGCGAATGCCCGCGCCGCACCTAAAAAGCGCTCCCAAACAGACCCGTAGTTAATTCTCAGGATATTGCATGCATTTCTTTATTATAATAAGTTGCGCTAGTGAATAGCCCTACGTCACTTCTTTGAAACCCTTTCCTTTTTAAAACAAGTGCTTTGCTTGCTTACTTCACTTCTTCGCCAACTTCAGCATCTACATGATCCCTTTCACTAGTATCCACTCTATCGTGCTTGTCCACACCACCCAAAACTGCTTCTCTTGCTGCACTTTTGCCTAAAATCTTTAGGTGCGCCTATGCTTGTCTCTCTCCCGTAGTTATTTTTATGGATTGACATTTTCTGATAAATCTATGATTACTTGAACTAGTCTACTTGCTTTTCTATATTCTAGATGGTGTTTATATGTGGCCTTCTTTATTGACTGTTTCAGATGAAGGTACGTTCATAATGGATCCATCTATTGAACTCAACGGTACCAACTACCTTATGTGGTTTAGGGCTTTTCACTTCATCATGGGATCTTGCAAGATACTCAATCATTTCGACTCCTTGCCTCTCAAATTGACAGGCATTTTCAAATACATCAAATGACACTTTTGATTGTAATATTCTCAGATGGATGCTAAATAGCCTTTCATCGTCATGTTTCAAGGGATTGCCGAATCAATTTGTAATTTTTATGTTCTATACATTTTCAGGAAAATCTCTCGGGCACACACTCTTTATTCCAAACTTTTTTTTTCACAAGAGAGTAATAAATTTTTTCAGGATTATTAGAACATCTTGAAAGAAAAATTGAATGAACTTATTCAAATCTCCATTTTACCACAAATTTAACTAATTGACAAAACTAAAACGAAGACTTTTTATTGCCAAATTTCTCACTAGAACGTCATTCATGATCTATCTCCACAATCTATTCAAACTCATTTAATGACAAACTCGGATTTCTCAAACTTCTCCAATTTTCTCTCCCGAGTTCTTCATGGCATAAGTTATACCTTTTTTTTGTGTATTCATATTGCTGTACTATTGGAACTTGGGGTGATTCGACCCAAATTTGACCCCAACTGAATTAACATGACTCGAACCTGACCTGTTTATTAAATGGGTTGGAAAGCCTAACCTGAACTTGACTCATTTATAACACAACTAACATGAACCCTACTCGAATGACCTGTTTATTATATTTATAACAATATAAATAAAAAAATAATACTAATACTCATGTAGGTTAAATAAATGTATGATGAAATTATCTTATTAAATGATAAATGTGAACTCATAGTGTTGAAGTTAGATATAAAAATGTTTTACAGCTTGGTGGGTTCAACTTTAAATTGACCTGAAAATTAAAAGTTCAGATTTTTTACCCAAATCTGACCCGAATTCAAATTGTTTTTGGTCGGTATCGGGTTGTCATGCTGTATTGATGTTCTCTATATAAATGAATCCATCAAATGGTATGGTTTCTTCCTCATGCTAAATTTTTGGGCCTCCGTCATATCCTGCTTTTATTGCGACCTAATCACCTTGTCATTTGGTTTTTGTACTGGGAGCATCGCAGCTGTCACTGCAGTAGTATCCTCGTTCGCACAGCTCGAAGCTTTTCTTGACTCGTGGCTAGTTGAAGAGGTTTTGCTTTAAGTGCTTCATGTTTTTTGGTAAAGTGAAAGTGTTCTTTGGTAGTTCGAAGATTAGGAACTTGAAGTTGAAAATTTCATTTTGACAGTGTGTTACAGTTATAACACCTCAAAATGAGAGGATAATGTAAAATTGAAAGATTTATGAGGATTTTGAGAATGATGTAATCTCTATTGGCCATGTGTCTGTGGTAGTAATAACATGAGATGAACAATCACTTGCATGAGTGTGTGTTAGCGTGAACACTGTTCAAGAGACTTGTCATAGAGTGTGTGTTAGCGTGAACACTGTTCAAGAGACTTGTCATAGCAGCTCTTCTTGGAGGTCTTTCTCGGGTTGCCGTCTTTGGAATTTTTCTTTGGAAGCATTTTTACGTGATTCGTCAATCTCCATTGCTTAGCATTTTTTTTTTTCTTACCCAAAGTACTTTTTGGAATCCCCGGTCTTTCTTAGCCTGCCTCACTCAAGTCCTAGTAGGCATTTGTGGTAATATTCTTTTATATTGGGCATATTTAGCTAACTGTGAAAGACATTCAATGCAACACACCTTTGCCTATTTTTATTAGTGAGCCCATGATTACTAACCAATTATATTACAATAAGTTATCATTTCCACCAATCTAAAATTCTATGTTTGTGCTTTGTCATATATGTAAATGACATTGCCTCACCCCTTGCATTGTTGAGGTGTTGGCATCGTTTAGATGCCATCATCAAAATTATGAATCAAAGCATTTAATTCGCCTATAAAAGCCACAACATTTGGTCATTCAAACATGCTTTATTATAGCCTATCATCTCATGAGAAAAATTCCCAAATGCCTAAGCAGTTGTTGTCTTATGGTGTCATTTGATGTTTCTCCCCTTCTTTGTGAGCATGCATTATCTCCTCCTAGGTTGGTAAGCCTATAACGATATTCTCCGTCACATTTCTTTTGGAAGACTTAGGATTTGTTTGGGACATTTTTTTGCTTGTGTTAGGCTTCAAACCACCATCACTATTTTTTTTGAAGAATTACTTTTATACTATTTTTTAGAAATTTTTGCATTGAGAAATAACTTTTTTGTAATCAAATCTCTTAAAGTGTGGTGGCTAGAAGGAAGCTATTGTCAGATGTTTTCAAAAGAACAAAAAAAATTATAATTTCAATTGTAGCTTTCTAAAATGTATTTTCATCACCACTACTTTATAATAACATTTAAAAAAAGTTGCAACCGCCCAAGCCTATACTCTTAGTGTTGCCCCTACTTTTTATTTCTCCCATCTAATGTAATTGTTGAAGTTTTTTCTTTTTTTTTTCTCTTGTTTGTAATCTCTATCTTTTTTTGTTCATTCTATATGCTTACGGGAAATCTTATTATGAATTGTTTGGTCTCTCGATTGTAATTTATTTTTTGATGTGATAGGCATTTTCTCTGCTCTTGGTAGTAGACGTATGTTTGTACATTGAATTATTATAAATTTTGATTTTTTATTCAGAACAATTTTTTTTAATTTACGATAAATTTTTGCTTGCTTCTTCTATGTAATTTATTTTCCTTAGTTCCTCTTTATTTTTTTTCTATTATGTAATTTCTTTTATTTACTTTATCATGAAATAAATTTAAGACAATACTATCTCTTATTCTCTCAATTAAATGTTATGGACCTGTCATTCTTTATATCTCTTAGGAAAAAATTTATATACAATTTTTTTTAATTTACGATAAATTTTTGTTTGCTTCTTCTATGTAATTTATTTTCCTTAGTTCCTCTTTATTTTTTTTCTATTATGTAATTTCTTTTATTTACTTTATCATAAAATAAATTTAACACAATACTATCTCTTATTCTCTCAATTAAATGTTATGGACCTGTCATTCTTTATGTCTCTTAGGAAAAAACTTACATGTGATGTTTTTCAATCAAAACTATGTCCTAATTGTGATATTAGACAAGCCATTTATTATGGTTCAAAATTAGGCAAAAGATGGTTAACTATTGTCAATGTGCCCTTGCGATTGCCCCCAAATTTCTCTTTGATGTCTTCAACACTCTTTCTAACATGGAGATGGACACAATGACACGATACAACATGACATGATACGACATCGCAACATAATTGAAAAAATAGGACACAACACGTTATGGACAAATTTTTTAACTTAATAAGTTATTAATATAAAAATATATATATTTTTTCAATATTCTCTACTAGAGACATTACAAAATAAAATATGCAAGAAGAAAATTTAACTTGTATTTTGAAGGATCATGATTACATAATTAGTTATTTTAAAATTAAATATATTATATGTTTTAAAATAGTTTTGCCAACTTATCTACTAACATTTAAAACCTCTTACAATTACATTTTTTTTCATTTAATTAAGTTAAAATCTAATTAAATTATGTTGTTAGTATTCATTTATGACTATTCACTCATTAAAAATAACAAAAAAATATAAATCACTTAAAGAACTAGGATGGCTTGACTTCACTTAGCTTTGACGAATAGTAACATTAGCACAAACATCACGGGGTTTGGCTTCGGCTTCGGCTTCAACATAAGGTATTTGGATTAGCTTCAACGAATAAGTTCGACTCCTGTCGGGTTGTGTCAAAAAAACTTGCGGCTTGTGCTTTAGTGGAGGCATGTTCAACTTCTATGAACAAAAGGGAACTCCAATACTTGACTTTGAGGAATGCAATATGGAACTTGAACAGGACTTCGATGAATAAAGAGGGAATTGTCGATGCTGGGCTTGGATGAATGTTTGATGCACCTTTGACCCTCAACTTTGATGAATGTTGGAGGGAGCTTCAACATGATAAGAGAAGAGGTGACTTCGACCATGAGTTATTGTTGACCTTGTTTTTTATCGACACTTTTTCTCACAACTTTCCCCATGTAGGCTTAGGTTTCGTTTCTAGTGTTCTTCGGTGGTTGATCATTGCCTGGCTGAGGGCTTGGATTAACTTGGATGGATTTGGGTTTGACTTAGATTAAAGCTAAACTGAAATACAATTAAAACTTAAATCTAATTAAACAAACCTAAATTAAAGGTTAAAATTAAATAAATTAAATTTAACATAAAATAAACCAAATGTATTATGGTTTCTCCAACTCACTATAGTGCTCAAAATTCAATTTCTTAAGCTACAATGGACTCATCATTATGATTGAAGGAGCATAATACAAGGTGTTTTGACACCCTTTTTTATTTGGATTTGTGCGCGTCAAGTTTTCATGCATGAAATTTCTCACGTAAAATGTTTTCTTCAAAGAGTCATTCCATGAAACGGATCGTGTGTCCAGATCATGGACACTGTTCAAATGAGCTCGTTCGTGTCGAAATCAGACTTCATCTGGCGGTGCATTCGGGCCATAATGCTTTGGAGAATAATAATAATAATAATTATAATAAAACAACTAATATATCAATATTAAAAGAAAATTAATTTAAAATCTTATAACTTGAATCAATTTCTAAATTAGAACACAATTAAATTTATGCAAAACACAAATTTAAATTAACCTAAAATTACAAATCTTAACATAAAGTTATACCAACAATTAAATTAAACTTACATTTAAATTAAATCTTAATTTAATTAAAATCGAATCTAAAATTAAGTTAAGCGAAACAAACAAAGATAATTAAAATATAAAAACAAATTAAATTTAAAGTTAGGTGTGAAATCATAATTAACAATTCACGAATTAAGAAAAATTTACATAACTACCACTTTCCCATAGTATATGCAAGTACCCCTTAAAATTTAAACTAACAAATTCTTAATTCAAATTAAATTAATTAAATCAAATTAAATTTAAATAAACTAAAATCTAATCTAATCATAAATATAAATTAAAACAAAATGCAAATTAAACAAGATTGAAATTAAAATTAAGATCAAGCCTAAAACACATTAATTTAGAAGTAAACAAAACGAGAAAAGAGGAAGATTTACATTTGTACCACTTAGTTCCTCTATATTTACATATCTAACACCTAAAAATCCTCTTTTTTACATATATGCTACTTTCGCCATCCATGGAACCTAGAAAGGTAAGTGTAATAATTTAAATTTGTAAATTATAGACATGTAAATGCATATGTGCGTAATCCAAAATCTAAACCCATCCAAGCCAAAACTCCATGCCCTAAGCGCCTTTTAATTCCCTCCACTTGATCTCGATCAAAAGGTGGAGGGCTTAATATAGCCAAGGAAGATCATATAAGAGCTCTCATATAATGACTTCGGTGTAGGGGGGGGTTGGGGGTCCTATTTTTCGTTCCCTAGCCGAAAGAAAAGTATCGAGCCTCTCTTCCCCCTTGCAATTGAAGTATTTCCTCCCAATCGAAAGGAAACTTTTCCCATCCAAAGCTCTCTGCTCTCCTCCATTGAATGAGCCGACAACCTTCACCTCCCTTCCATCTACTGGAGCTACTGAGAGAAATTGAGAAACTCACTCCACTCTTCAATAAGAAGCTAGGAGAATCAAGCCCACGAGGAATTGCAATGCTCTCCCTCCCATGTTTGCGAGGTCAGCAAACCGAAGCGTTCTTTCTCTTTTGTTTACATGGACAAGCAATGAGCTGAAATTCCTGTGAAGGCTGCTCTAATCCTTCTCAAATCCTTTTGATGCAATGTGAAGAAGAGTAAAACAAGCTTAGTAGGCCGACCTGGATTATTCTCGCAAAGATATATTCCCCCCTTGCTGATAAATTTATCAATTCATTTCTTATCATAGGTATTAGGATGCAAGTGATAAATATGTCCAAATGAATTGCTCATGTGAAATGTGATGCATCTCATATGTATTTTCTTTGGTAATTGCAATCACTTGTATTCACGTGAAGATGTTTTGATGTGGGCTTATAGCTCCATTTAACTTCATGGATATTGGAGAATTTTTTCACATCTATCGTATGATGTTTAATTTATTCAAACCCTCCTGATGAATTCTCTAAAGGTTGTCCAAGATTTCTTCGAAGTGTAAACCACTATCTTGCTGAAATTTTTTATTCCCTAGTTGAAGGAAAAGCATCGAGCCTCTCCTCCCCCTTTTCCTCTCAATCGAAAGGAAACTCCTCCCAGCCAAAGGTCTCTGCTCTCCTGCATTGCATGAATTGGCAACCTTCACCTCTTTTCCATTCACTGGAGCTACTGAGAGAAACCAAAGAACTTACTCTACTCTTCAATTTAAAGCTAGGAGAACCGAGCCTTACCCATGAGGAATCACAAGGTTCTCTCTCTCATGTTTGCGAGGTTAGCAAAACCTAAGCATTCTTTCTCTCTTGCTTCTTTGAACAAGCAAGGAGCCGAAATCCCCATGAAGATTGCTCTAATCCTTCTCAATTCCTTTTGATGCAATGTAAAGAAGAATCAAACAAACGAAGTAGGCCGACCAAGATAATTCTCACAAAGATATATTTCCCCTTTTTGATAAATTTATCAATTCATTTCTTATCACTTGTAGTAGGATGCAAGTGATAAATATGTCCAAATGAATTGCTCATGTGAAATGTGATGCATCTCATATATATTTTATGTTTTGCTTGCATGTGGTCTTATAACTCCATTTAACTTCATGAATATTGGAGAATTCTTTCACATCGATCGTGTGATATTTAATTTATTTAAACCCTCTTGATGTGTCTCCTAAAACCTGTTCAAAATTTCTTCGAAATTTGCACAAAATTGTCTTTCACCGTTTGAAATAGGTACAAGCCCTCAAAACAACCTTTGAATTTGACATAAAATCTGCTCAAAACTTGCACAAAATCAGCTCAAAAAATAGCATCCAAGTTCTACTCAATTCTTTTACAAAATAACCCGAAAACTCATTCAAACTTTGCTCAAGTTTAGCACCCAAGAAGCCCTCAAAATTCATTAAAGCTTGTTGATATTTCAACTGTCAAACAACCTCTATATTATATTTAAATCATTTTCAAATATATCTACCATTTAACCCATGCATTGCATAAACTCAACCCTTTTCTTGTTGTCCTCCAAAACAATTAAAAAAAAATTGGATATCTTATATGCACGCCTTGCAATTCGTATGTATTTACATGCATAACACCTGAAAATCTTAGATGCTTGACAAGCAAGTTTTTTATTCTTATGTTTAGCACCTAAACAAATATTTATATACGCCACTTTTGTATATTTACATATTTAAAACTTAAACACAATTTTTGCGTATATTTTTCTTTACCTATGCATGAAGAAGCGTGTTTCTCTATTTAAAAATCAAGATAGTGGTATTTTTTATAAGATGCAAATGATATTTTCGAAGCGACATACAAGACTCAAGTGATATGCATGATATTTAAGTGCTAGATATGTACATATGTGAGATCCAGTGAAGTGTATAAATTTTTTGTTTATTCATATATTTAACAAATATACTTTCATTTTTACATACATACCACCTTACATATGCATGCAAAAAAAAAATCATCAAACAAACAACATTATTCCTTAATATTATTTTGATGCCATATAAGTAGGGCTGTAATTATTTAGAAATTGCTTGTTATGCATGTAAAATTTTTAGGTGTCTGTTGACCTCATTTTTTGTGAGGTCTCTTCTTTCTTCTTAGAGCATAGGGTCTAGCCTTTAGGTTTTCCTACCGACTCTCTTAGAGAACTAGCTTGGGGCCCGCACCGATTAGAAATTCGAGGCACTTCTTGGCTCCTCGCAGTTTCATATGACTGGTTTTAAAATCCTCAACGATTTGTTGAGTCGATTAAAATCAGTGCGACGAAACTCGAGTCAAGTATTCTTAGGATCTGAAACCCTAGGAAAACCCATTGCGATCTCCGCGGGCTTACAGGATGCACGGATACCACAGTGTTTACAACGATGCACACAATTATCGAGATTCACGTCACCTGCACCCGTAGGAGGCTCTACGATCAATCACAAGAAATTATTTTAAAGGAATTTGAATTTGAGGTGTTTTCGACCTGGTTGTCAATGAGGTCATTCGGACGACCCGGATGGCGAAACAGATTGTTCCGGCACGTCCGGAATGTTGAATCTAGCTAGAGGGGACACCCATTTTGATATGTCGCATCGTGCGCATATTGGGGATTTCGTACTTTATATTATATTATTATTTTTTTTGAATATAATATAAGATATGTTAAAAGGGGGAAGGGGGGCATGAGCTTTTAAACTCCCCAAAATCGGGACCCCTCTGGTTTCGTCCCATGTATGATGCTCTGGCTCCTCTCGTGGGTTCGCCATCTCCCTTTCTTTGTGCCTGTGCTTGGATTGAGCCTTAACCGCGCGTCTCCTGGCTTGTTTTCTCCTCCTCATGTGACGAGGAGTTGACTCTTCTCCTCTTGACATCCTCTGCCCGACATCTCCTCTTTTCGAAGTTTTCTGCTTCGTCTCGCTGCGCGGAAGCTCATTTAGGGTAGGTTGACGGGGTGTGTGTGTTCCCTGGGTCACGAATGGGGAAATTTCTCCTCCTTCCCGATCTTTCTTCTTTTGTTTCGGCTGGGTGTCGTGCTTTGTCAAGAGAAGTCCTGCAAGCTCTTTCTCTGGCTGGCATCGATAAAACTAGTTGGGGGGAGTTCTCTGTGAGGTTACAAAGCTTGAGGCCTGGGGAGATTATGAAAAAAATTCTTCTCGGCTAGGTGCTTGTGAGCTTGAAGTTTGGGAGTACTGTGGCTTTGCTTGTGAGCTTGAGGTTTAGGAGTATCTTGGCTTTCTTTTGTTGATTACAGAAGCCCGAGCAAGGTATGTTTCCTCTCTCTTGCTCCTCTTCCCTGCTCGACACATGCTGGAGGCGTTAAAATAGGAGAATGCATGCATGTGGGGGGGATTTATTTTGTTCCTGATGACATTTAATGCTGGAATCATGGCTATCTGTTAGATTTTAGCTTATTTCAGTTCAAATACATGCTA
Organism: Phalaenopsis hybrid cultivar; assembly: GCA_002079205.1. Taxonomy (NCBI): domain Eukaryota; kingdom Viridiplantae; phylum Streptophyta; class Magnoliopsida; order Asparagales; family Orchidaceae; genus Phalaenopsis; species Phalaenopsis hybrid cultivar. The sequence goes on from JXCR01094076.1 coordinate 14,880, forward strand.
TTAGGCCTGTTTTAAATATTCCATGGTACTTAGCTAAAAATGTAGGCTAATGAAAGGCATGGTTTAATTCTTATGCATGTGTAAGCTTCCTCCCTATGTTCTTGTCACATCTATGCTGGTATGCTGAAGTTTAGGGGCTGTTTTAGTCTTCTAGACTTCGGTTTTCCTTTCTGCTTGGGTTTAACATGAGGATTTTTGGGTTGTTTTAGCCCTATGGGCTCTAGTTTCTTTTGCTGTACTAATTTGATACTCAGGCTTTTGAAGTTTTAATTTGGGGGTTGTGTTTTGTGCTTCCCTGTTGCCCTCCTACTCGAAACATATTCAGGTGACTTTTATTTGATTTTGGGGCTCTTGGAGGTTTGGTTTGGTGGCTGGATTTGCTTCCTGCTATTCCCTCTATTCGCATATGCTGGAATGTTTTTTTTTTGTTCTTTGAGCTGCTGTTTGGTATCTCGGTTTTGCTCTTTCTGTTGCTGCTCTTGCTCGAATNTTGTTCTTTGAGCTGCTGTTTGGTATCTCGGTTTTGCTCTTTCTGTTGCTGCTCTTGCTCGAATACATGTTGGGATTATTTTTTGCTTTGAGCAACTCTTTTAATGGTTCGGTTTTGCTCGCTGTTGCTCCTGTTCGAATGCATATTGGAATCTGTTTGATGTTTTGAACAGTGGTTTTGGGGTTTAGTTTCATTTCCTGTTGAGGCTTCCCTATTCGAAATATATGTTAGATGAAAATTTGGTTTTCTTTTAAAGCTTGGGAGCTTGTTTTTGGCTTGGTTTTATTTCCTAGTTGCCCCTGACCGTGAGACTTCCTGTTGTGTTTCTTCTGCTTGGTTTGGGCTTTGTTGTCCCCTTTGTTGCTTCCCCTGGTCGTGGGCCTTCCTGCTAGTTTCTAGGTGTGGGTGCGGGTTGGTGTTCTATCTTGGCATCCTCTGGCCGTGAGCCTGCTTGTTGTGTTCTCTTGTTTGTGTTGGGTGTTAGCCGGTGGCTTCCCCTTTGCTCCCCTTACCCGTGAGCTTGTGGCTATTGGTTTGGGTTTGGTGGCTCCCCTTGTTGCGTCTACCCAAGAGCCCTTGTTTGTGTTGGTTGGTTCCTTTGTGCACTTGTTTGGTGGCTCCTTGCTGCCCTGACCGTGAGCATCTATATGAGATTTTTTAAATGAGGTTGGGTTCATATGACATTGGAAACTTTTGATTTGATATGAAATTGAATGATTTGAGAATCTTGAAATGGAATGCCTTAATTCTTGTTGTTTCGAAGAATTTGAATGTCCCTTTCCGAAGAATGGTTGTTATTTGCTTGGAGATGTTTCAGGACTCAATCCTGCGGGGCCGAATTCATTTCAATATTAAAAAAAAATGAAGAAAAAAAAGGAGAAAAGAAGGAGAGTTTCTTTTGGCATGTTAGGGACGGCTTGGGGATGTGTCCATCTCATTGCTCATTCGGGAAGTCCCACCAATTGGATGTTTTAGGCTAACTCTCCTTCCGTTTTGGCTTTTCTTTCCTAAATTGATTTCGGAGGTGGGTTAGCCTTCCTTTTTTTTTCATTTCTTTACTTTTTGGTTCATTTTTCTTGCTTCTTGGTTTGGGTTTTAAATGCTTATGTCCNTCATTTCTTTACTTTTTGGTTCATTTTTCTTGCTTCTTGGTTTGGGTTTTAAATGCTTATGTCCGAAACATAAGTGCATTCGTATAGCTATGGCTATATGTGAAACCATCAAGCAAGGTCGTAAGTTGGACGACCTTTTTGGGTATTAGGACTTGATGATAAAGACATTCGGTGGTAGTGCGAAATAATATTTCATCCTACGACATCAAGACTCAATCCAGGGACCCGGTAAAACGTAAGATGACAATATTATTCATCGACACTAGACTAGCAGGACACCCTTGCCTTCTTAAGTTGTTGGTGGTCTTGACCCCAGCGGTGCGATTGACTTATGGATAATC
>JXCR01094077.1:0-19737 GCA_002079205.1 Phalaenopsis hybrid cultivar
GGCTCGAGGGCGCTGTCAGCGAGCTTTTTCGTTATTTTTTGGCCTTGTCAGGTAAATCTCGCCGTCGGCGCCGTTTTGGCGCCGTTGGCGGGCAGACTGCGCAGTTCCACCGTTTCTCTCCGTTTGGCTCCGTTCTAGCTCCATTTCGCCCCATTTCTGTTGCGTTGTGTTCCTAACAGATAGCCCTACAAAATAAGCATGAAAACAACCTTTCTTTAAAGTGTAATTTCATTCAAAAATATGTAAGAAGTGTAAAATAGATTTAGCATCAAAAGACTTATCGAAAGGTGACAAGGCAAAATTTCATTTCTTGCTTGCTTTTGCTCCAAATTGCACCATTTTTTTTTCTTTCTCTCCAAAAGTTTATAATTCATCATACCTACAAAAAAGCATAAAAAATACCCTTCTTTAAAATGCAATATCATCAAAATCGGTATAAAATAGGTATGAAAATCTCAACATATTTTCATTTGGTCAGTTGCCTCCCACAAAGCGCTTGTTTTTACGTTGTCAGCCCGACGTAACCAATGCTCATTCTGGTCGGCCCAACATCATTCCATCATTATTTTTATGATGATCCTCTATATAAAAAAGTTTTAGTCTATGTCCATTCACTTTAAAAATTTTCTGAGAATTAGGATCTTTAATATCCACAGCTCCATAAGGATAAACTTTTATCACAACATGTAGGCCCATCAACCTGGGCTTAAGTTTGCCTGGAAATAATCTTAACCTTGCATTATATAGCAAAAATTGTTGCCCTGGCAAAAAAATTTTAGTAAGAACCTTTCGATCATGCCACATTTTCATCTTTTCTTTATAAATCTTAGCACTCTCATAAGATTCATTCCTTATCTCTTCAAGCTCATTTAATTATACCACATTTTTATCTTTTCTTTGTAAATCTTAGCACTCTCATAAGATTCATTCATTATCTCTTCAAGCTCATTTAATTGCAATAATCTTTTCTCACCAGCATCCTAAATTATAATTGAACTCTTTAATAGCCCAATATGTTTTATGCTCAAGTTTAACTGGTTAGTGACAAGCTTTCCCAAATATTAGCTTATATGGGGACATTCCTATAGGAGTTCTATATGCATTACAAGCCCAAAAAGCATAGTCAATTTTGGCTCACCAATCCATTTTTTTGTTGGATTTACTGATTTTTCCATAATTATTTTAATTTCCTGAATGGATACTTCAGCCAAATCAATTGTTTGAGGATAATAAACAGTAGCAATCCTATGATCTATATGATATTTCTTTAATAATTTTTCCATAATGACATTTCTGAAAAGGCTTCCCCCATCAATAATGATAACCCTCGACATCCCAAATCTAATAAATATGTTTTTTTCAAAAATTTTGCAACACTTTGAGCATCACATTGAGGTAAAGCAACATCTTTTATCTATTTGGATAAATAGTCCACTGCTAACAGAACATATATATTTACGAAAGATGGTATAAATGGTCCCATGAAATCTAATCCCCAAACATCAAATATTCAACTTCTAGCATATAATTGAGGGGCAGCTCATTTCTTCTAGAAATATTACCGAATCTTTGACATCTATCACAAGTTTTGATATAAGCATTAACATCTCCAAAAATTATAGCCCAATAAAATCCAGATTGTAGAATTTTGAATGTTGTTTTATCAACACCAAAATGTCCCCCAAAATTAAAATTATGACATTTTTGGATAACCTCATAAGTTTCTTCTAATGGTACACATCTTCGAATGATCAAATCCTTTCCTTATTTCTATAAATATAGGCATCCCAAAAATAAGTCTTAGCTTCAGAAACAAATTTCCTCATTTTTTGGTATGTCATTCCATAGGGTTTAAGATCACTAACAATATAGTTCACAAAGTCGGCATACCACAGAACACGCCACTCATTTACAGTGAACAATTTTTCATCTAAAAAATTTTCATTAATTTCTTTTTCAAACCAGAGTGGTTTTTCTAATTCAAACCTTGACAAATGATCAACATGTTGATTCTCAGTTCCCTTCCGATCTACTATTTCAAAATTAAATTCTTGTAAAAGAAGAATCCATCTTATAAGTCTAAGTTTAGTATCCTTCTTTTTCATTAACTACTTAATAGTAGAATGATCTGTATGCACTATACAATAAGTTCCAATCAAATATGATCTAAATTTTTCAAAGGCATATACTATTGCTAATAACTCTTTTTTCAGTTGTTGTAAAATTAATTTGAGTTTCATTAAGAGTTTTACTAGGATAGTAAATAATTCTGAAAATTTTATCATTTCTTTGTCCTAAAACAACTCTAATAGCATAATTACTTGCATCACACATAAGTTCAAAAGGTTTTTCCCAACTTGGTGAAACTATAATTAGTGTAGTGATTAATTTTTCTTTTAATAATTTGAAAGCTTTTAGGCATTTCTCATCGAAATTGAAAATTGCATCTTTCTCTAGTAAATGCCATAAAGGCATAGCAATCTTAGAAAAGTCATTAATGTAACACCTGCAGAATCCAGTATGTCCTAAAAAATTCCTAATTTCCCTTATATTTGTTGGATAAGGTAAATTATAGATCACTTGAATTTTAGTAGAATCTACTTTCATACCATTTTTTGATATTTGATGACCTAATACAATTCCTCCTGCTACCATAATCTGAGCATTTCCCAGTTAAGGACTAAATTTGTTTCTTCACAGTGCTTAAGAACTTTAGATAAATGTTCTCATATGAGTCAAACGAAGTTCCAAACACTAAAAAGTCATCCATAAAGACTTTAATCCCTTTTTCAATTAAATCACAAAAGATAGCCATCATACATCTTTGAAATGTAGCAGGGGCATTACATAAACCAAAAGGCGTTCTTCTAAAAGCAAAAGTACCATATGGACTGGTAAATGTTGTTTTCTCTTGATCCTTAAGAGATTTGAATTTGGTGATAACCGGTATATCCATCTAGAAAATAAAAGTATTTGCGCCCAGCTAGTCTATCCAGCATTTGATCTAAAAAGGGTAGTGGAAAATGATCTTTCCTAGTGACAAGATTTAATTTTCTATAATCAATGCATATTCCTCTATAAAGGGTAGTGGAAAATGATCTTTCCTTGTGGCAAGATTTAATTTTCTATAATCAATGCATATTCACCACCCTGAACTATTTCTAGTAGGTATTAACTGATTATGCTCATTCACAGTTACAATTACTCCTCATTTCTGAGGAACACGGTGANAATGAATTGGACTAACCCATACATCATTTGAAATAGGGTTGATAATTCCAGCATCTAACCACTTTAAAAATTCATTCTTAACAATCTCTTTCGTAACATAATTTAATCTCCTTTGTGGATCAACCCTGGGTTTGTAGTTTTCTTCCAGATTAATTCTATGCATACAGATTAAAAGACTGATTCATTTAATATCAACAATTATCCATCTGAAGACTTTCTTAAAATTTTTCAGAATTTTCATCAGTTTTTCTTCTTCTTCCTTTATTAACTTAGAGGATATTATAACATGTAAAGTAGAGGAATCTCCTAAAAAGACATATTTTAAATGTTCAGGAAGTAATTTCAACTCAATTTCTAGAGGGTTTTCAATATATGGACAAAATGATTTATCTTTGTCTATCGTGTCCAAAATTTCAAAACTTTCTTGAACATAACTTGAAATTTTTGTCTATCGTGTCCAAAATTTCAAAACTTTCTTGAACATAACTTGAATCTTCCTTAAAAAATCTATCATGTCCAAAATTTCAAAACTTTCTTGAACATAACTTGAATCTTCCTTAAAAAGGTTTTTACACATTGATCTAATTCATCTTTTTTCACATGTTCCAAATCTTTTTCTTCAAATTTTTCTTCATAACTAGCCTTGAAATGGCATTCACTCAGATATCTTATAACATCAATTCTTTAACATTCATCATCTTTACTTTTTGCAGGGTATTTCATTGATTTTGAAATGTTAAAACTAATAGTTTGATCATTGACACGCATTGATAATTCCCTTATATGCACATCTATCATTGTTCTTCCTTTGGCTAGGAAAGGTCTCCCAAAAATGATAGGTTTCTCTTTATCTTCCTCCACATCTAGCACAATGAAATCAACAGGAAAAATAAATTAATCCACTTTCACTAGGAAATCTTCTATAACTCCTTTAGAATAGGTCATTGAATGATCTGCTAACTGCAGAGTTACAGTAGTAGGGGTTATTTCTCCTAATCTCAGTCTTTTAAATATTGATAATGGCATAAGGTTAATGCTTGCACCTAAATTACATAAAGCTTTCCTATAGAATTTGTCTCCTATTGTACATGAAATTGTAAATCTATCACGATCTTTAAGCTTTTCAAGAAGTTTCTTTTGCATTACAGCACTGCACTCCTCACTAAGTGCAACTGTCTCATTATCTTCAAACTTCATTTTTCTGTTGAGAATATCCTTCATAAACTTTACATAGCTTGGCATTTGTTCTAAGGCTTCAGCAAATGGAATATTGATTGTAAGCTTCTTAAATATTTTCTTAAATTTTGAAAATTGCTTATCCAACTTCTGTTATCGAAGTCTCCGAGGAAATTGAGGTGCTAGATTTTATAAATCAATTTTTTACAAAGAAAAAAGTTTTTCAAAATCTTTCGGAGCGTCCTCTTTTTATTCTTGAATTTCTTCCCTCTCTAATTCAATCTCTTTTTGAACCCTACCTTCCAACTCTCTTCCGCTTCTTGGTTGTATGGATTTAACTTGCTCTTTATTCTGGTCTTTTGGATTTGATTTAGTATTGCTAGGAAGTGTTCCTTGGCATCTATTACGTAATGAACTTGTGATTTGCCCAAGTTGATTCTCAATATTTCTTGTTGTAGCTCCTTGACTTTGTAACTGATTACCCATTTGTAACAACACTTCTTCTATAGACAAATTATTTTCGTTAAACTGTGTATTACTATTGAAACCTGGAGGATAAGTAGATCTATAATTATTTTTCCCTTGGTTGTTCCAGTTTCAAAATGGGTTTACTTGGTTGTTCCCCCATTGCTGATTATTACCACCCAAATTGTTATTCCAATGAAAGTTGGGGTAGTTCTTCCAACCTGGGTTATAATAATTGGAATATGGGTTATTTTGCTTATTATCTATGGCATTCAAAGTTTCTAATGATGCTTGAGAATCTACCATGTTGCCTAATTAATTCTCTTCAATCATGGAAATTGTTTGAGAAAAATTCATTCCAAATTGGTCTAACTTCCTTAAATTGCAGAAACTTGATTTGCTAACATAGTAAAGGCATCAGTTTCATAAATATTGGCTACTTTTATAGGATTTACCCTCTCAAAAGGCCAATGAAAATTATTGGTATCTGACAGCGACTTTATATATACTTTAAAATACAAGAATTTGGTATTGTTGCTAGAAGATTTAAGTTCCCGGCAACGACGCCTAAAACTTGACAACGGCTATATATTTAATAAAAATGTGTATAAAATATTTATTAATTTGCAAATTCACAGTTTTCAATGCAAGTACATGTATCCTTGAAGTAATACAGGGCTCTAAGGGAGTCATGGATATCGATCCCACAAGGAGTAATAGTTGAGGCTACGAACTAGGATTTAGAAAATCAATACTTAATCACAATAATACAGTTCAAATTGCTTATTTGTCACTAATAGGCAGTTGAAATAAATATGTAATTTTAACAAACTCATAATTAACTAATTCTACTAATAAAGTTTCTAATGTGAAGTTTAATATATAAGAAAGCATCCTTCTCCTTGTAAAATTAAAGTGAATGGATAAAGTGAATTAGTTCAAATTGTATTATGACAAATAGGAGCATACGTATTCTTTACCCTTTGGTCGAGGCATAAAGAACATTAACTAATCCTATGCTTGGTTACTGAATCTGCAGCTAGGCTAGGAGGATACCGACTCTCACTTAGGAGCTCCCACATTCCCCTCTCCTGAGGGTTAACATCTACACTTTAGCACCCAAACGATAGGACCGATTTGAGGATTTTGGTCTGTCAGTCTAAAATCTCCAATTCTACGCCCGATAATTTTATTTCCCTATTTATTTGCACCCAACTTTCAAGGACTTTGACCTCCCTAAATCTTAGATGTAATCTTCACTTTAGTTGTAAAACTCAACATATTTTAATAAATCAATTGACCAGATTGAAAGTAAATTAAGATTGAAGTGAAAAGATCATCACAACTTCTTTAACATTTTCATGGCTCAACCAATTCAAGTCACCATTTCACAAAATATCAAGAGAAGGAGAAAGACAGAGAAAACTACTCAGAACTCATAGAACTATTATATAAAAACAATTTCATACAAACATCAATAAGTAAATACCACTTATATCTGATTCCTCCACAAGCAAACTCCTCAAAGTTCCTTTGAATCTCTTCTTTTCTTTACAACACTTAGAATTCTTCTTTAAAGCAGCAAGGAGGAAGAAATCTCTCACTTTCCCTCCACACTTACAATCTCTCGAAGAATTTCTTACAATACTAACCCTAAATTAAACTCTTTTCACTCTACAAACAACAAAAACTCAGCAGACACCACCATGGGGCTCCTCTTTTTTTCCGCCCAAATGTTTCTCTTAAAGTTATAGAAGATTTTTCTAAGAGTTGCCTAAGCGTCCCTTCAAAAATCATCCACATTCAATGCACCTATTGAGAGAACCGTCGTTCTCGCCGCCCGCGGCCTCGATGGAACCGTCAGTGACCTTCTTGAATATTTGATTCTGGACTCTCGGGGAAAACACGCCATCGGGGCTAATGGGCTCGCCATCGGCGCCGTTGGGCTTGTCGTCAGCGCCCCAGTTCAAATCTTCATATTTTGGTCCTTTTTGCTCCAAATTTGCCCCTTTTCGCATCTTTTTGCTCCAATGGCCATAATTCAACATACCTGCACGAAAACATCAAAATTACCCTTTTTTAAGATGCAATATCATCTTTATTAGTATAAAATATGTATGAAAATCTCAACATATTTTTCTTTGGTCAGTATCCATTTTTTTAATTAAAGCATAAGCGTCATGAAATGGTTTTAACATCAATGAACCACCAACAGTGCATCGATAATAGATCTAAGAGAACCAATTAATCCAATATAAAAGGGTTGTATTATTAACAAATCAGTATAGCATGGTGTGGACACTTTCTTAAGATTTCTTTAAATCATTCCCATGCTTCATAAATAGGATCCCCTTTAAACTAATTAAAAGATGTAATATCATTTCTAAGCTTCGTAGTTTTTTATGGTGGAAAATATTTAACAAGGAATTTTTATACTAAATCACCCCAAGTTCTGATAGATCTTGGTGCTAACGAATTCAACCTCATCTTAGCTCTATTCCTCAGTGAGAAAGAAAATAACTTAAGTCTTATGACATCATATGAAACACCATCATATTTAAATGTGCACACAATTCTAGAAAATTGGTAAGATGTAAATTTTGATCTTCAGTTGGTGATCCCTCAAACTGATTATTTGATACAATTTGGATAAAAACAAGTTTAAGCTCAAATGAATTAGCCACTACAGTAAGTTTTTGAATACTACAATGAAGTTCATCTGGTTGACACAATCTCTTAAAGGTCTACACTCTTGATGAATTTTAACATTATGATTATTTGGTTTGCCATTTTTGTAATTTTTTTGGATTTTTTCAAGATTTTTAATTATTTTGGTTTTGTCTAATTTTTCTAATAGTTCTTTCTGATTCAGAATTGTAGGGCACTAGTCCTTCAGAACCTGAACTACGCATACACTAACATAAAATAATAAAATAAAATAAAACATATAAAATAAGATACAATATTTAAAGTTTAAATAAGACTCTAAAATTACAAATTTACTTAGTTTCCTTCCTCAGCAACGACGCCAAAAAATTTGATCCCCGATTCTAATGCTCATGCACAGTATAACAATAGTTCTGATGATATTTTTCACATATATTTCCTTATTTTGCAACAAAACTAAGAACTTGATCCTAAAGAAAAATAAGAATATAACTTTTTAATTTATATATATTTATATTGGGATACTATGTAAGTATATGTATCATTTTAAAGTAATATAGGACTTTTTGATTAAGACCTAAGTATCGAACCCACATGGAAGATTATGCAATATGCACTTTTTAGAAAGTTTTTCTATTTTTAAGAAGATAATTACTTAAACCTAAAATGATTTTTGTAGGAATTTAAAATTTAAATATTTTTGGTATTTTTGATATTTTAACGAAAGATAATTACTTAAACTAAAAATAATTTTTGTAGGAATTTAAAATTTAAATATTTTTGGTATTTTTGATATTTTAACGAAATAGTAACAACTTTAAAAATGATTTTTGGAGGAATTTAAAATTTAAATATTTTTGGTATTTTTGATATTTTAACGAAATAATAACAACTTAAAAATAAAACTAAAGTTTTTGTAGAAAAACAATAGTTAATATGGAAATATCTTTCTTCTTATCATGAATCAGTAATAAATATATGAATTCTGTCGTGGAAGTATGCAAATTGCGTTGTGCCAAATAGGAGTATTAATAATATTTACCCTTACAAGAGATGCTATAAAGAACATTGACTAATTTAAAGTTTGAATAGTTCTGAAGACTGGCTAGGCAGGGAAGATACTAGCTTTCACTTTAGAGTTCCCTCGATTCCCTCAACCTGGGGGCTAACATTTCGTATCAAAACCTAAAATAATAAACCAAGTTGGGGGCTTTAACCCTCCCTTGATTCCCTCCACCTGGGGGCTAACATCTTGTATCAAAACCTAAAACAATAAACCAAACATCGATTCCCTCCACCTGGGGGCTAACATCTCGTATCAGATTGGCCAAATCGAGAAGTAAATGCTCCACTCGGGGGCTAACATTCTCATATCAGATCCTCAAATAATAAACCGAGTTGAGGTTTTAACCTGTCACTTTAAAGTCCTCTAACTCTACACCCATCACTGAATATTTCCTTATTTATTTGCACTCAATCATATGAACTACATTCTCATTCATACAACCTCATATGATTCTTTTTATTTCCAAATTTATTTGCACTAAATCATATGAATTACATTCTCATTCATACAACCTCATGTGATTCTTTCTTTGTTGACTGAGACAATACCAGCCCGGTCCTTACTTGTTCTCACAACAAATTTTAACATCTGGATTGGCCAAATCAAGAAGTAAACGAAATGCATAGATTTAAACCATCACAACTTCTTCCATTATTAAAGATCAATACTCTTGACAACTTCTAACCAAAACTTAATTACTTATCATTTTAAGAAGAAAGATAAGGAAAACAACTGAGAATCCATGGAGAAAAGAAAACCACACTTTAGTTTAAAAGAAGAAATCATTGCCAAAATAACAAGAAGTCTCGATTAAAACCAAAAGTAGTCTAAAATAAAAAGATAAAAACTTATCTCAAGTCCTCCCATTTCAATTAAAACCAAAAGTAGTCTAAAACAAAAGATAAAAACTTATCTCAAGTCCTCCACCAAAAAGTTCGTTTGAATCTCTTCTCTTATACAATCATACAAAAGAAAATAATAAAAAGGATAAATTAATTCAAAAGTGGTTTTTGAAAATCTCTGCAGACTAACTCCCCAAAGAAGAACTTTCAAAACTTGCCAATATTTTTAGAACTCACACTTTTTCGGACCTTTTCAAGACTGTTTTCTAAGTCCTCTCTTCTTTTTTTTTATAGTTTTGCAAGAGGTTCCTTTGGATCTCTTCAAAATGTGTCTTGATTTGATGTATTTGCCCAAGAGATGCATCCTTTCATGATAATTTTTATCTATGGTGGTTACAACAACCTATTAAGCCAATGGGTGCCTCAAAAACCTCTTCAAAAATTGTCAAAACTGATTTTAGTTGTCTAGTAACAATCACCGGCGCTTAAGCGCGAGGTCTCGGAGCTTAGGCTAGACCTTCTCTGTTTAACCGGCACTTAAGCGCCTGATCAGGTGCTTAGGCGCCAAAACTATTTTACACAATTTTTCACCTTTTCGCTCCAAATTTGATCCTTTTTCACTCCTTTAAGTAATTTTTCCATTTTTACTTGTATATGCAAGAAAAACACAAATATACCTTCCATTAAAGTGTAATATCTCAAAAATTGGTATAAATATGTGTCTAAAAACACTATATATTTTAGGTGTATTAATCATCCCCAAGCTCTTAGCCCTTTGGCTAGGGTTGCTACGAACCACATAACAAGGGTCCAAAACGTGCTTCCCCTTAGTCTCATGGCTCAAATAAGGTAACCTTGTGATTGGCATATCCAATAGCCTTCAATTCAACCTAAACACCGAATTTTGAGCTTTATGCTCCTTACTTCTCCAAAATTACAAAAAAGCCCCTAGAATGCTAAATTTCTAAAATTACCAAAATTCCCAAATCTTCAAATTCTTTTCAAATTCTTTTCAAAATGAAACTACTCCAAATTAATCAAATTGACCAAAACATCACAACTTCCTAAAATTCCAAAAATATACCTAAATTTGTCAAAATAAACAAAATAACCCTCAAGTCCAAGAAATTTCCAAAAACCTCTCAATTCATTCCAAACCTCCCCTAAATCAAGCCTAACCACCCAATGGCCCAATTTGAACAAAATCTGGATTTTGCCCTTAAAGGCCTAAATTTGCCAAATTCTTCCCAATTTCCACCAAATTCACTTCAAAGTCATCCAATGTCAAACCCAAATTTAACATTAACTTACCCAATCCCAATCTATGCCAATTTGGAGCCCAATTGAACCAACCTCCAAACCTGAATTTTAATTTTGGGCCAAAATAACAAATTCGACCATACCTCCAAATTCCATCAAATTGGAACCCATAACCAATCCAATTCCCTTCAATTTTTAATCCTAAACTCTTCATGATATTCCTCTAAACTAATTTGACCCCTCAAGGGGTCTAGATCCAATCCCTAACCTAACCTAAATCCAAGCCCAACTAATTACCCTAAAATAGAACCTAAGCCAAAATGCCATTAAGTTGAAGCCGTCAATCAATTTAATTCCCCAAATTTCATTTCCTAATTTCTTTATAGCATCCTCCTAAGCCAAATGGACTCTTCAATAAATTTTTAAACCAAGCCAATGTCAAGCCCTAAACCACAAATTTGAAGATAAAATCTAAATTAGCCCAAACCTTTTGAATTTAACTAAGCTTAATCTTTTCCATCCATGATTATTCCCCATGGATGCTAATCAAATCACCAAGATGCTAATTTTGGTGCCATGGAACAAGGGTCCCTTGAAATATGCAAACCAATCTCTTAACTTGGCTGAGCTCTCTAGCCCATATCATCAGCCATTAAACCTCCAAGCTAATCACCATTAAACCTTTCCTTGACCATCCTTGAACCAACTAACTACCTTCTCTGGCCTGACCAGCCAGCCTAGTCACCTGAAAACCTAAAATTGAAAAGGTTGAGCTTGGCTCAATCCCAAATTTCTACCCATCCAATGTGTCTCAACCCCATTGTTTAATTGCGCCACTCAGCCCAACACCTAAGAATCCTTCTCCATTCCCTGGGTTGGCTAATTAATCCATAATTCCTCTTCTTTCTAAATCACCCCTCTCTTGGCCATGGAGAAAGTGTTGTCAATTCTATTGGAAGACTTCTCTAAATAACTCTCAGAGCTTCCTCAAGCCTTCTTGAGTTCAGCCCCACCATTTTCTGCCACTCAAATCCACTTTCCAAGCCTAAATTAATCACCCAAATCTAGGGCATTATTCTTTCACCCCTCCAAACTCCACCGAGCTTCAAATTAATCATTTCAAAAGCTTCCTCAGATCAAATGAGGAAGCTTCCCATTAAAGCCCCATCCTTTTAAGCACTCTAACCCACTACTAAACAAAACCTAAATCACTTTCTGATCAAACTCTTACCTAGGCTCAACTACAACTCAAACTGGTGCTTGGAGGAGCTTCGTATGATCATAATAAATTTCTACAACCAACCCAATCGAGGCCTCACCTCTTGGGCGAAGTTAAATCTCATTAACCATAATATCGTGCTCGATTTCAGTGGTTGTGAAGTGAACTTGTTTTTTATTTGCATTTAACCACATGGATGTGTTTGTCTCGATTAGATGAAGTTATAGGATGAAACCGTGAGTGATTTGGTTAAGTATCGAGCGAGATTGAAGTGTTTTAATGTGAATTGTTCTCATTATAGGTTAGATGGGAACAATGAATGAATTTCATTCTTTTGCAATGTGTCCACCGAACGACGAAGGAGGATTCAGAAAAGGAGAAGGAACATAAAGCACGAGCCAATTCAGTGCTGACGCAGAAGGCAGCGTCAACTGGGAGCACGCCGTGTCGAGCTTTGGAGTGGTCATACGATTGCTTAGTGCTAGTCAGATAAGTAGGAAATTAGGATTTAAATGATTTAAAAAATTTTGAAAATTTCCAAAATTCATAACTTGGTGTAGAAAAATCATACAAAAATACCCTTGTACTCGGTGAATAGAGGAGAATCATGTGGAATAAAGATCAAATTTATTTAACTTATATTTATTGAAAAATAATTAAATACCCTAAAACTTATTTATATCATATATAATTTAATATTAAGCATCATAATATTAAATTCTGAGGGTTTATCTCTCTATGATTAGGAGTGTTATCTGATTTTTTCAAAATTGGAGAACACCTCTAACACGGTAATCCCTAATTTTTAAAGTTAACTCATCTCCTTGGATTAAAATAATTATATAAATTAAAATAAAATTCAAAAAATTATGAGGTTTGTTTTGGTGGATTCACTTTGGTCACTTTAAGAAAAAAAACATAAATTTAAATGTGTATAACATGTAATTTTTTAAATTAAAGCATCAAAACCCATAAAAATTTAAATAAATAAAATGTAATCCAAAAGAAATCCTAAAAATTGATCCACGCCAAGGCTCATGATCACATTAAGCATCTGTAAATATTTGGAAATATTTTAAATTGATTTAACCACCAAAGTCTATTTTTCAAGAAAAAAGAGATTTTTGCACTAAAATAAATATAATAATTAAAAAAGATTCAAAAAATTATAAAAGGTGTTTTGGAGTGTTTCTTGTGACAAGGGGAATCCATTAAATAAAGTTCAAATTAAAATAAATAGTCCATTTTGGGTTATTTTTAAACTTAAAAATAATTAAATATTACAAAGAATTATAAGGATAAAAAAAATGCAACAAAATGTCAAAAAAAATATACTGTCATTTGGGATCAATTATAATATTTTTCCTAATTTTCAAAATAATGTAAACTATCTTTAAATTCCTACAATGTATTTTCCCTAACTTTTCACGAAAATAATTATATAAAATAAATTAAATATCACAAAAATATAAAATAAAATTTTGTGATTTCCTTGAAGTCAGAGATACTAATGAAAAATATAAAATTGATTTTTCAAAATAAATTGTGTTTTCTATTCAATTAACTATCAAAGTAAATAATTAATTATAAAAGTTAAAATATAATTAAAAAATTTAAGAAATTTAACCCATGTGACCCTCTTACCTAGGTGATTCTCCATTAATTTTCCTAAGAATAGAAACTATACTTTGATTATATAAAAAAGTTAACTTTGGAAATTCCTATTTTATGTTTGAAATAATTATAAAAAATAATGTAAAGATCAGAAAAAATGGATTTGTTCTCTGGTATGTTAATTATCCCATGAGAGATAGGTCAGTAAATTTTCATGCCCATGTGAATTCATTTAATAACTTTATGAAGATAGAAGCCTTAGAGACAAAATTGTAATTTCCACTTTTCTCCGCCCTAAATAAAACTTGGGATGGGTTAATAGTTTAAAGGGTAATATTTTGATCACGAGCAATATTCTTAGATGTTTGAAACACGAGGGTAAGAGGTAGAAACCATTTAACCTCCACTTCTAGGAAAAAAGGGTATAATTGTACTTATAATAATTATTGAATATTGGAGGAAGGAATCAACCTGAATGATTTAAATGTTTGGGACAAAGGTCGTGAAGTGAATAAATAACTAATATAGAGTCCCAAACCAATGGTTGAGTCATAGATTAAATTTTTAATTAAATGTTTTTAATACAACATTTTTCCAAAATTACACATTTACCTCCAATGTCTTCATTACTTTGTAGTGAGCTAAGTTTAATCTAAAATATCTTAGGATTAGTTGGACATAAAGCATAATTAATCCCATGCAAACACTATAAACTCAAGCTTGCTTGTCCCCTCTCTCATGTGTTTGTTGAGATATAACACTAAGCACAACATAAACCTAATGAACTTCAGGGTGATCTGTTCAACAACATAATAGGTTCAAGTGAATTCAAAATGGTTCAAAGGCTTCTTAAAAGTTGTTTAAGGCTATTTCCTGAGCATTTTTATAATCTTTTGGATATTTTTAAGAGCAATTGAACTTATTATGCTTTGTTCAATAAAAGCATCCTATAAAAACCTTTAAAGACTCACCAAGCCATGACTTGTGATCTCTTTTTAATTTAAGCCATTAAGACTTCAGTACTACTTTTTCACATAACACTTATTTGTTTCAATTTGCAATGTATACATGATTATGAGTGCTAACATTTCAAGGGGAGCGGCGAGAATATGACTGATATGCATTTACAATTTATTTATTATCATTTTAATTCTGAAATTTACTACTTCTTTAATATACTGTGCATACTTAGTTGAAATAATTTTCAAAAAATCAAAAAAAACAATTTTGAATTTTAATATAAACTTTTTCAAACTTAAATTTAAACACTTTCAAAACAAACAAACAACATAATACGTCATTTTAAGTTTATGAAAGTCCATCGGATGAGGTAACCTATGGTTGCTAACGAGATCTCCCCAGTTTAAATGAGTTTAACAACTTATTTAGACTAATTAAATTCAAATCAAAATAGGGATACGAAAATGAGGGAATTATGGGATCCTAACGTATGTCCCTCTAATCAACAGTAACACCCTCTCCCATGACAATTAAATGATAACAAAACTTGACACAAAAATAATAAAACCTTAAACCTCGAACCTGGAACTATCACTTCAATGAAGAGCTTGGAGTTAAATCTATGTGCATTATGATAAAGATGTACAAAAGAACAACTTTGAGAGAGAAAAATTGGATATACAACTGCAAATCTTTTCTTAGAATTAAATAAAAAGGTTGTAAAATTATAAGTTGTCAGTTGTCAGAATGGATATCTTGACGTCCTGTATAATTTAATATGTATATAAATTTTTTTTATAAAAGTAACATTTTAAATTTTGAAAATACAAGATCGAACCGCTCTCATATCCTCAGTAGTTTAAATAAATGAACCTAATACTACAAGCAATGCATCTATCTTGAAGAATATATACACTACTTAATGGTAAGGCTCAACTTAAAAAATTAAGGAATTTATAACATCCATTTATGTTCTTAGAATTAAATAACAAGGTTGCAAAATTAGAAGTTGTCAGTCGTCGGGATGGATATCTTGAAGTCAGGTATAATTTAATATGTATATAATTTTTTTTAATAAAAAGTTATATTTTAAATTTTGAAAATACAAGACCGGACCTCTCTCATATCATCAGTAGTTTAAATAAACGAACCTAATACCACAAGCAATACATCAATCTTGAAGAATAAATACACTACTCACTGGTAAGGCTCAATTAAAAAAATTAAAGAGTTTATAATATCTCTTTAAGTCTATAAGAAACCATTTTTATATTGACCGACAAGTCCCCATATTTACTATGAGAAATTAAATATAGGGTTTCTTAATAAATTCCTATAAGGGCAAGCCTCTACAGTTAATAATATCTTAGATAACCAAATTTACCTAAGAAAACTCTCAATTTACATCATGGAATATTGTCTTCAAGAATTCAAGGGGATAGAACTTCTTAAAAGATTGAACAAAGAGGTGTGAAATACAAATGGCTCAAATTTGGAACATTTTATCTTTGAATCCAAAAGAAGAAGAACTAGGGGATGTCAAAGATCTTCAGGAGAACCTCAGTGACTTCCCAATCTATCTTGTGGTTTGGCATCAGCTTTGAGAAGACATTATTATTTACATGTTACATCCTCCCAATTTACATTTATGCAAGACGACCACACAAATAGACTTGAAGTTGTGAGGGTTTAGGCCATGAGGAATGACAACCTCAGAATCCTAAAATGATGTAGGGCTTAAATTGTATAACAAAGTCATACAAAGGCCTAAATATGAGTTGAAGATTTATGTCGCATTAGGCAAACAACCTTGAAATCCTATGGCTTGTTGTTTAACTCTAAGGAAAATATGTGTTTTGGTAGATCCTCATGCTGTTCTAGATTGCTATTGTAGAAGGCTTCCCACAAAGTTAGCTTCAGGTTCCTCAGCGAAGAAGTAGCCCTAATGTCTAAAGTTTGAAGTTTTAAATGGCAAGTTTAAATTCAATCACTAGGGCAGGGAGGGGGGTTAAAGTTGATTAGAGCAACACCGATTAGGATTCTACAGTTCCCTCATTTTGGTATCACTATTTTCTTTTGAATTTACTTAGCTTAAACTAGTTGTTAAACCCATTTAAACTTAGGAGATCTCGTTAGCAACCATGGGTTATCTCCTTTGAGTGACTCCTGTAAATTCATAAAGAATTTTTAAGTTTAGTGACATTTCAAAGAATTTATGCTTACCTTTGAAACAATTTGTTTTAGATTTTTAAAAATGTTGATTAATTTTTGAAATGGTTTTGGTTTTTTGTCAATAAAGTAAAGTGCACAACCAAGAAGTTATAATATTTTGCTACAAAAGTAGATTGCATAAAGTAAACTAATAGAAATTAAACAACACTATAAAAGCATACCTGTCATCTTCTCGGCATTCCTGCTGAAAGATTAGCTTTTACAACATGTACATAATTTTACAAGAAATTGAATAAATTGCAAGAGTAGATGAAGATTAGCTTTTGCAACATGTACATAATCAGCGAGTCCCAAAAGATCTTAGTGGGTGATTTTCCTATAAGAAAATATAGCAAGTTTAATTTGTCCTTAAAAATATTCAAGAGATTTCAAAGTGTTCGGGGAATGACTTGAAATCGCTTTAAAGATCTCTTGAAACATTTCGAGTTCATTTTTAACATTATATTGTTCTATTAATCTTCCTAAGGTCTGATTAAAATTACCCCATTAATCAGTGATTGTTGACATTTTATTTATCTCAAAAAATGAAAGGAGCGAGATAGTCACGTAGCATTTCATTTGACAGTTATATGAATGGTACCCCAAATGACAAGACCAAAGTCATCAAGGATTTTAATGTCAAGAGTTAAAGTAAAGTGTTTGAGAAAGTTTATTGATTAAATAAGTCCATCTTCCCTAATCCAGATTAAGACAATTCTTACATATCAAACCTAGTTCACTATTAGGACCTCTCATTTTGAATTTTCAAAGTAAATTTAAGATAATTAAATATTGAAATGGGATTTCAATTCTCATTAATATCAAACTTAGTATTTATACACCAATTGGTGGGCTTTGAATGAGTGAATTATTATCTTCATAACTTAAGCCCATTACTTTTAGAATCATCCTATTGAATTATATTCTAAATCATGACAATTATCAAAATCACAATTTTAACCTTATCATAAAAAAGGATGGCAAATTGGTTCTTACCTCTTAACCCATTATGTTTCAATCATCTGAAAGTTTGATTATGTTCAATATTACCCATTTACCTTTTGATTTATCCTATAATTTAATTAAAGTATTAAAATTCAAAGATTACAATTTTCCCCCTTGGGCTCCCACTTCATAACTTACAAAATAAAATTCAAGTGACTTTAAAATTTCCGTAAAAACTCAATAATGAGATAATTAAAATGGTTGAGGAGAAAATGTGGTCATTTCGACTTTTATTTTATTGATATAACTATTTTAATTTAAAAATAAGATTTTTAATATTAATTTACTTAATTAATAAAAATAAATATTTTTTTTTGTTATAGAAAAATTATTAGAATTCCAACTAGGTCAGAGAAACACTTAGAAAAAATTCCATAACTTTTCAAATCATATTTTAATTATTATAATCATTTTAATGGAAATTTAGGGAAAATACATTTTTGGCCTTTTAAAATTTATACTTAACTTAAAATAAACAGGGAAATTATTTTAATGAGTCATAAGTGATCAAGAAGTGATTGGAAATATTTTGAACCATTTCCATATTTTTTGAAATTTTTAATTTTTAATTATTTTTTATTCAAATCATAGATTAAAAATAAAGTATTTTCTCAAAAATAACTTTTACTTTTCTTAAGTACCACTGATCACAAGGAACTCAGAAAACCACTTCTCATAATTTTCGTAAGTGTATTTAATTTAATATAATTTTTTTTGTACCAAAATACATTTTTTTCATAGAAAATCAACTTTCGTACTTAAACTTAATAAAATAAATTTAAAATTTTTACAGTGAGTCAACAGGATTTTTCTGCACAATCTGACATTGATTTTGTTTATTTTTTAGTAATATTTAATTTAAATAAATTAATACAAGGTATAAATATTTAATTAACTATAAAATGTAAAATTTTATACAAATCATCATGATATTTTTTAAGCTCCTCTAAACACAGGGAACATACTTAAATTTATCTCATAAGTTTCTATGTAATATTTTAAATTACAAAATTAATTTAAGTCAAAATAGTCATTTAAGCTTGAAAATTATGGTTAAATGTTTAGATATGCTCTCTGACCTTATAAAAATCAGAGAACATCCTCTCTGTCATGAGGAATGAACCCTCGAAGTTTCAAGTCATGGTGGACAATATCAAATTAAATGAAATTAAAATGCGACAGAGACTTTTTAATTAATTAAAAATTAGAGACTTGTCAAATGAATTTTAATTTTTTCCACATTATACTCCTCTATTCACTAACCAAGTAGGTATTTTTTTTCTTATGTTTTTCTATGCAAAGTTATGAATTTTTGAAGTTCTAGAATTAATTTAATATAGAAAATGCTTACTTTTCTACTTATCCAGCTCATCCTACGGTGGCTCCAAAAGGCCATGTTGCACTCTGCTATTTGACGCCACCTTCTAACTCAGCCACCACAAGTCCCAAAGTATCGTTCCATTCTTCCATCTAGTGCGATCTCAACCGTCCAAATGATACACGCGTGATCCAACAACACTTGTTCATCGTCCCCAACTGACCCAACTTCTATGTCATTGATGCGGGGTAGATTTAGTGTGTTAATTTTGTAAATATATTTCAATATTACAAAATACACACGATAGATACAATAGTAATATGCAAATTAATCTCAAGAAAAATAACTTTAAAGAAAATAGTTTTTTCTTTTTAAAATCTTTAATCTGTCAAATCCCTTAAAATTAATAAAGCGCTCTAATGGAGTCCTAGATATCGATCTCATAGGGAAGTTGGACATGTCTATACAATTTAAAACTACAAAAGTGAAGTGATAAATTTGAATATAAGGTAATAGAGTGAATTCTAAATAAAATGCAGTTAAAAGATAAAGTTAATTGAACTAATTGCTAAACTTTCAAAAGTAAAATTATAAAAACTAAAAAAAAAATTTCTGATAAAGAGTTAAAATTTAAATAAGTATCCTTCCCCTTTACAATGCATATATGGATTGTGAAAAAATTAAAATCATTTAATATATATAT
>JXCR01094077.1:19851-52192 GCA_002079205.1 Phalaenopsis hybrid cultivar
AGAGTTTGGTCCCTAATTTCATGGTTAGGCTAAAAAAATACCGGCTGCCACTTCAGAGCTCATACTACTCCCTCACCTGAGGGCTAACAATCTCGTATAAGTTTCAATTCAACTGGACCAAATTGGGGATTTTAATATGTCACATTACAATCTCCAATCTTGCATCCAACAAAGTATATTTCTATATTTTTTTTGCACTCAACTCCGTTGATGATATCCTCTCCCATGAAATTAAATGTTTTAGCCCATTCAGAACATATGTTTCTCAACATATTTTAACAATTCAATTGGCTAAATCGAGAAGTAAGTGAAGATCGGATTTCAAATCATCACAAATTATTGATATTTAAAACAATAAAAAATAAAATCAATTCTTCAAAAAACCATATCTCAAAGTAGGAAGAAGGTTAGACCAGACTACTTAGAATTCATGAGAAGGATACGACAAAACTCAAATTTCATATGTCAGAACAAGTTTACAAAACAAAATAAATAAAAGACACAATTTATTTCACAATCCTTCCAAATAAAATCCCTAGCACTTCTCTTTAAGACTTTCACTCCTTACATGCACTCTCAACTCTCTCTTAGAATTGTAATGAAGAAGAAATATCTCATCTTCCCTTTCCTCCTACAATCCTTGAAGAAAATCATTGATCCCTTAACTCTCTCTCTCTCTCTTACCCTCCTTACGAGCCACATAATTCACTTCGAAAAACCTCTCTTTTACTAAAGGCTGCCTCCCTCAAAAAAGAATTCAAAATTCCCTCCAAAATTCTATCCAAAAGTCAAACCTTTTGAATTTAAAAGACATTTCTATTGATCTAAGAGACATATGTCTTCATAAAAAAACCCTTTAAGGTTTCTAGATGCATTGAATCACACCAAGGGATGTTTAGAACAAGTGAACATTTAAAAAATTGAACAAAATTAGTCCCGAATTGACTTAATCCGCAAAAAGTCTTCTCTAGCGCATCTAACATTGGTTCTAGCACATCTGGCGCCAATTTGCTTAAGTCAGCGCTATTATGAGTTTTGGCGCTTCTGGATCCACTTCTGGTGCATTTGGTGCCAGCTCTCTGTCAAATGGAGTTTTTGGCGCCAACTCTCAAATTTTTCTTTTCTGGCTCCAAATTTTGTCCTTTTTGCTACATTTGCTCCAATTGCCTAAAATTGACATACATGCAACAAAAAATTGAAAATACCCTTCTTTAAAGTGCAATATCACAAAAAATGGGCATAAACTTTATACCAAAAATTTCATATTATTTTGGTGTATCAAAATCTCCCAAACTTAAATGTTACTTTTCGTCAAGTGACACTTACTCCATAAAAGCATATCGCTTAGGATAGAGATTAATATATAACACTTATACTTTCGTTTAAAATATCAAATAGTAATAAATAAGAAAAATCTTTAATAACTTAGATTCAAACTCTAAGTCTAGAAATACTTAGTAGTCAAATTTAAGATTTCTAAATCTCTATTCATTTCAAGAAAAAATTGCATATTGTCATATTAAGGATACTTAAAACATTCATATGAAAAACAACTTAATGAAAACTTTACTAGTAATGCTACTAATACTTCAATACAAGTTTAGGAAATGTAATAAAGCCTTTTCTTTATGTTGATCCAAGTGAAGCCAATTTTTTATTAGGCATCTGCTCAAGCTTCTCCTCACTCATTTTTCTTTCCTTTTCTTTTTCTTTTCCCTTTTTTTTAATCCTTTTATTTTAGGACCTTTTCAATCCTTTATTTTCTTTTCTTTTTCTTTTTCAAGAGAGGATTAATATATCTGGATAGCCTTTAATAATTTTAAACTTTACAATCCTCTTCTTAAAGTCAAAACTACTTACCTTTCTTCACTTTATAAATTCGTAATAGTTTATGATTTTTCATAAAAATTCATTCTTTCCTTCTTACATGAAACTCTAAAATTCTTAATACTTCAAAAATACAAATTCCTTTACTTTAAATAAAAAAACAGTCTTATCTTTTCATACCAAATATCTTTAAATTAAAAATTGACCTTCATTATTAAAAAAATTTTACCTAAATTTACGATAATATTCATAAACATAAGTATAATCATTTAATGTTAAATCTTGATATCCCAGGTCATGTTAAATAATTATACTATAGTTAATTGAGGACAAATAAAATTTAGTTTACTTATTTTTAAAAGAAATTTATCTTTCCACCAAACTTAAGTTTTTACGTGATTTAAAAATATTTTTGTACAAAATGTAGTGGGTGAAAAAAAATAATAAATGCATAAAAATAAAAACTAACCTGTAGAGGTTTCTGTGTATGAAACTGGGCTTTATTATACTGTAGGTACTAACTTTAAGAATACATACATGCTTTACAGCATTAAATGAAACATAATATATTCTAAATTATTTGTTGAAAAATAAAAATAAAAACAAAAACTTAAAAATACTAAAAAAGCAAAAAAAAGTAAAAATTTACAGTTACTATTACTATTTAGGTCCATACACAAAATGAAAGTTTTTACCACAACTGTTTCAAATGACATTAAATAACAACATAATCAAAAATAACGAACAAACAAACAAAACAAACTAAACTTTTAATAATATAAGTCCTCATCACCTTCCTCATCATCATCAACTTCTTCTTCTTCTTCTAGTTCATCATGAATAGGAGCATAAGAAGTGAAGCTGGGGCAAGTTGGAAATTTTACATTGTATTCACCTCTAAGATATCTAACCATAGTTTCCTCAAAAGCTATATCATGTTGAACTAACCTCTGCTTATACTCATCATTTTAAGCATTTCTTGCTCCAATTTCTCCAATCTGATTTTTCATATTAACTATATCCATTTGTTCAATCATAAACTGCTCCATAATATTTTCTAAGTGAAGCAGAGCGAGATTTAGAGGCCCCTGCTGACTCAACAAATGATTCTACTCTTTGAACCGTATGCTTCCCAATATGATTTTGTGCCTGTAGCTTTTCCTCATTTCTATGGGACTCTACTCCTGATTGCTCGCAAAAAGTGAAAATCAGAGTAGGGTAACCCAATCCACTTGATGTAGCACTGCTATCTATAATCCGAGCAAGATAAACTATGAGAGCACCAACATCTACTACCTTCATTTTCTAAACATAGAAGTTTAACACAGCTTTATCCTTCGTTACTTCACTTAGTTGATTTGTTGGTAGTAGTTTAGTATAGATGAAGTGGTGCCATACCTTTGACTAAATAGTCATTATGGAAGTGGAAAAAGTTGACATTCTTAATATTTTTAATCTTCTATTCTCCTCTTAAATAAGGCAGAAAAGCAATCACTTCATCCAGTGATGAATCGATCATCACGAATGCAGCATATTCAGAATGGAATACATTTTTCAGCCCATAGAAATCATTGATCCTATCTCTTGAAAATTCATCTTGCTTACCTCTCACAAAGATGTGATATCCAGTGATAGACCTCAAGTTGGCGCAAAACTCCTTAATCATAGGCAAAATCATTCGTTACTTCAATGAAGTAGCAAAACCTTTTCCAAGTTCTAACGACGATCAACCTCTCGATCTCACCACCCGGTTAGCTAATGCTCGTTCTTGGATCAACTCTTTCGATTCCATTTGAGCGTTGTAACAAAGTTGGGCTTTGAAATTGACAGATCTTCTTGTGTAAAAATCAACCGACGGCTTTCCTCTCCTTACTCATGGAACTGTTGAAATTTCTATGAAAATCCAAAAAAATCCAAAAAAAATTCAAAATAAAAAATTTAACTCCGCATGTAAGAAAATTTGATAACAAACTTTTCACCATGAGTTTTCTTCAAGCTTTTCCATAAAAAATTCCAAATTTTGAATCTTCCATAATGTAGGAAAAATCCATTGTGAAAATAAATAATTTCTAGGTTAAAGTGAAGCTCTTACCAAGAGAAGATGAAATCTAAGATTGTTGACCTCAAAAATCTTGTTTAAGACACACAATGTGAAGCCCTAAGTCTCAGTTTAGAGGTAGGAGATGACCCAAGCAGCAAAAATGGAGATTTACTATGTGATTTTGCAGTTTATTAGGCAATCTAGCATTTTTGGGACTTTGATGATTCTAGTGCTAAATTTGGCACATCTTATGCCAACTCTTTGTAAAATGGACCTTCATGCACTAATTTGGCTCATCTAGCGCCAATGCCTTAATTGAGCAAGATTTCATTTTGTACGGAAATCTGCTGCATACTGCCTTAATTCCTTATCTAATTAACTCAATTGAACATTTATAATCATAATTTAAACATTAATTTAACACCAAACATTCACAAACAATAGAAAAATCACTTATATATATAATGTACGCTATTGCAAACTAACCTTTTTATAGCCAACAAACATTTACTTCAGTGTCCAAAGCAAACTGAAACATCCTAATGTTGAAATCTAAACATCAAAATACTAACCACAAACATAAATATAGTTTAACGATAAAAGTAAATGCAATCTAAAATAACACATTAACACAAATAATCAATACTAAATAAAATATTTTATGCATAAATGAAGTTCAAACATTTCTTTGCTCTCGTCATCCTGGATATCTCTCATAGATTGATATTTTACGTACAAGTTGTATAGGGGTAGATAAGGAAATTCATCAGTTGAATCTTCCCCAATCTAAGCATGTTTCTTGAACATACCTGCCAATCCATCTTCAATACAACCGTTATGTTCAAAATGTTCCTTTAGTCCCCAATCCAGATGATCCAACATTTCTGAAATATTCCCAATTACTTGCATAAGGTTTTGTTCCTCTTTTTCTATCTTCTTAATCCTTTTCAAAAGTACATTCGAACTGAATTAAGGCTGAATAAGTGTTGACCTCACTTTAGGTTGAGGTTTAGTTTCATCTTTTGTAACCTAGGGTCTACCCATATGAATTTCGAGTTGACTATTCCTAGAAGCCTAGAAAAGGAACGCTCACCATTAGAAATTTTAAACTCTTCTCTGCTCAACTTGATGTTCCACATATTGATCCTAAATTCTAGAACTTATTAAGTGGGGACAATTTAGGATACCTCAAGGAGAGTTCCCATAGGATTTATTGGTTTTAAGGTAAACCCTCTGGTGGTGTTGTCTTGGTTTCTCTCACTCACACACTTGCACATTACACTCCCACTCACTATCTTAATCCTAAATCTACCTAGCTTTAACCCTTGAACCCTTTGGGAGACTCATGTAGATGGTCCCCTAGACCCACTAACCTTAGACTAGGGTCTAGCTAAAAATAGTGCATGGAGGACCCAACGTTGAGGATTCCATTGGTCCATGGCTCAAGTAGGGTGATTGACGCCCCAATTTCACTAAAGTACCAAATTGAGCTTTTTGCCACTAAATCTACCCAATTTACGAAACAACCATTGAAACTCCAAAATTCCCAAAATTACCCAAAATAAAGAAATTTGTCCAAAAATTATGTCAAACCATTTCAAACTACCCAAATTGCCCAAAACATCCTAAAATTTACAAAATTGCCAAACTACCTCTCATTTGGCAAAAATTACCAAAATACTCTTGGTGACCCAAATTGTCCCACAACCTTCTAAAGCACTTCAATTGCCCCCAAAATCAATTTGAAACATTTCATTGAGCTCAATTTGATCAATTTGACCAAGTTTAACCAAAAGCCCCAAATTGCCCTAAATGGCCCAATTACCCCAATTTACCCTCAATGTCCACCAATTTGGTTTCAATTTTCTCCAATTTCAATTCTAAACTCAAATTAATCATGGAAAAACTCAATTTAAACCAAATACGAACACAATTGACCATACTTTGAGCCCAATTTAAACCTAATCCAAAACCCTCAATTTTGTCATGTCTCCAAATGTTCCAAAAATAAATGTCCAAATCCCAAAGTTGACACCCACTTAAGGTTGAAAACTCTTCATAACATCCCTATAGACAAATTTAAACCCTTAATTTAGACTTAGCTGAACCATAGCCTAACTTAAACTTAGTCTAACCCAACATTCCCAAATTGATCAAATGTTAAAAATACTTCAAATTAAACATCCAAATCAATTCAAAATCACTCCAAATGTTTTCCAAACTCTTTATGAAAATCATGTACACCAATTTGCTCAATCAATGGAGTCCAATTTCATGGATAGTCCAACCCAAACCCAACTTCAAGCCAATTTGACACAAATTGAACCCATGCACCAAAATTGACCAAGCCATGCCAAATTGATCAAGCCAAAGCTTCTATAGCCAACTTCTGAACCCTAGTGATCAAGCTATACTCACTTAGTCCACCCTATATGAGCTATTGACCAATGGACCCTTAATTTAAGGTATCTTATCCTTGTTTAGGCCTAAACCAATGTATACTTGCCATCATGTCATACCATTCGGAGTTAAGCATAATTAAACCTCCTCTTGGCTCACTTGTCTTCTTGGCCACCTCCCCTACACTTGTCAGCCACCCTAGTCACCTGAAAATACCAAAATGAAGAGCCAGATGCCTCCATGCAAACCCCAACTCACCCATCTTAGCTGGTCAATTCCATTTGGCTTTGACACTTTAAACCCTCCACATAAGCATTATTTTGTACCCACTAATTGGCCCTGGTAGTCACTCCTAAACTTCTTAATTAACCCTTCTCCCATGGCCAAAACATAAGGTAAGCCAATTTCCTTGGGAGACTTTGTTCAATTGCTTCCAAACACTCTCCAAGAACACCTAAGATCAAGCTCACCATTTCTCCTTGATGGATTCATCTGTGAGAGCTCAAATTCGAGTTTAAAATTCAAAGAAACCCAAGAAAATTTTCCCCACAGCTCCACAATCGACCAAACTCTAATTAATTGTGCGTACACCATCCTCTGAGTGAAAGGAGTTGATTCTTCATAAAACCCCAATCACAGAGTACCCCTAGCATAGACTTTGATCAGCACCTGAAATCCACTTTGATGAAATCATACCTAGACAATTCCTAGGGTCTAGAACTTCATCTTGAGGTTCGTTAGACCCAATCAAAGCTGCTAAAACCATCTAATTGAGGGATATCCTCTCAAACAAAGGTATTGAACCTCAACACTAAACTTAGCTTCATTTGATTCTCAATGCATATTTACTGTATTTTATACTTTATAAGTCGTATAGATATGTTTGTCTCGAGTAGATGAAGGTGTAGGAATAAACCAGAAGTAATTTGGTTGAGTCTAGATCGAGATATTAAGGTTTTAGTGTGATTAGCTTATGGGTTAGGTCACTTGGGGACGATGATGGAGAACCACCTGATCGTGTGTTTATTCGATGGATGGAGGAGATCAAGCCAAATAAACTCATGATTCACGAATCATGTGACACGTGGCGCTGAGGTGGCTAGCGGTGGAAATAGTAGAGTTCCACATGTAAAGCTTAGCGCCCCATAGGATAACGTGGCGCTTACTAATTTAAGTAGAAGAATATGGATTACTTTGGATTTATTTAAATGCCAGAATTTAAAAAAATTCATATCTTTTCATATAAAAATCATAAAAATAAATTAAAAATACCCTCTTGCTCAATGAACAAAGGAGAATAATGTGGAGCAAAAATAAAAGTTATTTGAAAACTCTTTGATTTTTAATTAATTAAATGCTCTTTGTGGTATTTCAATTCATTATGGCTAAGCATTGCTCACCATGGCTTGAAATTTTGAGAGTTTGTTCCTCATGACACAAGCTATATTATTTGAGTTTTCCAAGGTCAGATGACATCTCTGTGTTTTTAGCCCTAATTTTCATGCTAAGATGGTTATTTTGGCTTAGTTAATTATATAAATTGAAATACCACTTGGAAAATTATGGGATAAATTATAGTAAGTTTCTTGTGGTCAAAGAAGCTTAGGAAAAATATTATGAGGGTTTGAATAGTTTTGTGAATTTCTATAAATAACTAAATGTATATATCTTGATTAATTTATTTAAATTAAAAATTAAAAAAATAATAATAAATTCAACACCACATTGTGTGTAAAAATCATGTTAACCCACTATAAAAATTTGAGAATTATTTGATTAAGTTTAAGATCTAAAGTTGATCCTTTAAGAAACATTGTCTTTTTTTACAGAAATAATTATATTAAATTAAGTACACTTAGAAAAATTATGAAAAGTGATTTTTTGAGTTCCTTGTGACTAGGATCAGTTAGGAAAATTAAAACTAAATTTGATAAAATACTAGATTTTTTAGCTTTATTTTGAATAAAAAACAACTAAAACTAATTTAAAAATTTCAAAATTATAAAAATATTTCAAAATATTTTTAATGGTTCCCTGATCACTTAGGACTCATTAAAATATCTAGCCTAATTTTTTTAGTTTAAAAATAAATTTCCAAAGGCTTACAAATAACATTTCCCTTATTTTTTTATTAAAATAATTATAATAATTTAATAAAAAACATTAAAAATATAAAATTTATTTCTCTCAGTTCTCTAGACTTAGGGAGGTTTAATAAAAACGTGACAATAAGTTTTGGTATTTAAAACCTATTTTTCCATTTAATTAAATAATTAGAAAACCAATAAATAATTACAAAATTAAATTAAAATTTAATTAAAAAGATAATAACATTTTGCCTAAGTGTTTTCTCTGACCTATGGTAACCTCTAATACTTTTCTCATAAACCAAAAAACTTTATTTTGATTTCTTAAAAAAATTAATTTTCAAAATCCCACTTTCTATGTTAAAGTAATTATTTAAATTAAATATAAATTTGAAAAAGCACTTTTTTTCTCGTCTGATGGTTTAATTACTATATAGATAGGGTACACTAAAAACTCTTAAGTACTTGAATTATACTTCATAAGTTATGAGGTGGAGAGCCCCAATGGTAAAGTGGTCATTTTAGGTTTTTGGTTCCTCAATCAAAATTTAGGATTAACCAAAGATAAATTGGCAATTTTCAATCTAATTAACATATTTGGATGATTTAAACATAATGGGTAAAAGGTAGAAACCAACTTGCCACCTCTCCATAATGAGAATAAAATTATAATTTTTCTAAATTATCAATTTTGGAAGTTAATTAAAATCAAATGGTTTCCAAGTGATGGGCTTAAACTAGGGAGATGATGTTACACTTATGATTAAGTCCACAATTAATGATGACCTGACTTCTTTTAATCAGAATCCATATCACCTAAATTAAAATTTTAAATTTTGCTAATTCTTTTCCCATTAGATTTATTAAAGGGCTTGGTAGTGATCTAGACTTGATATTTAATTCATTTGATGACATTTAGAGGATAATATGATTAATGCTTACCACTACAAGCCCAGGTTTATTTGTGGGTACAAAAGTCTTTAATGACTGTAACTTGCCTTAGGGGCATTCACCTATATAAGCTTTAAGTGAAATATCGACCGATTAATTTGGTATACTATCCTTGGGACAATTAAAATGTTAAAATTTACTGTGTAATGGGGGAATTTTAATTTGACCTAGAATGATTAATAGAACAATATGATAAGTTCAAAATGAAAAAAAGTTTCAAGGGATCTTTAAAGTAGTTTCGAGCCATTCCCCGAAAACTTTAGAATCTCTTGGATGTTTTGAAGGACAAATTGAACTTACTATATTTTGTTCTAAAATCATTCATTAAGATCTCTCGGGACTCTATAAGTCATAGTTTGAAGTCTGTTAGATACACCTTCATCTACTTTTGCAATTTATTTAATTTTTTTCAAAATTATATACATGTCGCAAAAGCTAATCTTTCAGCCGGAATGCCAAGAAGATTCCAAGTATGCTTTTAAACTCTTATTTAAATTTTGTCATTTTACTTTTTGTAAATATCATAACTACTTGGTTGAGCACTTTACTTCATTTGCAAAATCAAAACATCCTTTTTTAAAATTAATCAACATTTTCAAAACATAAAACAAATTGTTTCAAATGTAACCATAAATCCTTTGAAATTTCATTAAACTTAAAACAACCTTTTAAAATTACGGGAATCCCTTGGAGGAGGTAACCCACAGTTGCTAACAATATCTCCCCGGTTTAATCGAGTTTCACAACTTGTTTAAGATAAGTAAATTCTAAAGAAAGTAGTGATACTAGAATGAGGGAACCGTGGGATCCTAACCACTGTCATTATAATCAACTTTAACACTCCACATAATGTTTAAATAACCATAAATTTAGGAAACATTTGATTAGACATCATAACTTGAAACATTAGAAAACTTAACCTCTAAACCTGATACTTCTCTAAATCTTCACAATTTGACACTTCTAAATTTAAACTTGCTACTACGAGGAGCTTGGAGGTAGCATTGTGGGCAGCATAACCATCTTCAATAACAAAACTTGTCTACACTAGCTAAACCATTCCTTAGAATTAACCATTCGAGCCATAGGACTTTCAGGTTGTCCGCCTAGTGCGACATAAATCCTCATTTTTTCTTTATGCTTCTGTATAGCTTTGTTATACAAAATAAGACCTAACCTGTTTTAGGACTCTGTGGTTTTAGTTCATCACGACCTAAATCCTCACATATTTCATGCTATTTATGTGATCATGTCAAACAAATGTAAGTATTAACTAATAAAATTGACAAGATGAAACATTTAAATATTTATCAATTAAAGCCAAATCATAGAATAGTTTGGGAAGTCACCAAGGTTCTCCTCATGAGCCGTGATATTCTTAAGTTCTTCTTCCTTCGGATTCCAAAAATAAAATGTTCCAAATTTGAGCCATTCCCCTTTCACACCACTTTGAGCGATCTCTTTGAAAAATCCTATCCTTTAAAACTCTTGAGGAAAATATCTCCTAATTTTTATCAAGAGTTTCTTAGGTGACTTCGGTTATCTAAGATGTTATTAACTATAAGGGCTTGCATTTATAAGAAACTTTCAAAAAGTCAGCTTAATATAAACCCTATTTAATTTTCATATTAAATAGGGGAACTTGTCAGCTTATGATAAAATGGTTTTGTAGACCAAATAGATATCATATATTTCATAGTTTATTTGATTGAGCCTCATTATGAAGTCATGTGTTTATCTTTCAAGTTAAATACCTAGTTTGAGGTGTAGTGCTTTTTCATCTAAACTTTGAAAGATATAGGATCAGTTTTATTTCATATTTTTCAAAACTATATATATATATATATATATATATATATATATATATNTATATATCTATATATATCAACATCTACATTTCTATTTATCTACATCTATTTGTCTATATATCTACATATAGATATGTATATATATATACATAGATATATATACATATATATATATATATATATATATAAATTAAATGTCCCTCCA
Source organism: Phalaenopsis hybrid cultivar (assembly GCA_002079205.1). Taxonomy (NCBI): domain Eukaryota; kingdom Viridiplantae; phylum Streptophyta; class Magnoliopsida; order Asparagales; family Orchidaceae; genus Phalaenopsis; species Phalaenopsis hybrid cultivar. Next base: position 31,171 of record JXCR01094077.1, read on the forward strand.
AAGTGGGCGATGAGATTCAAATTCCGGTGATCGCAACTTCCGCAGGACCCACCTAAAATTCTGCCAAAAATAGGTGTAAAATTCTTTTCTGGGATGTTTTATCCATTAGTAAATTCATATAATTCTCATCTCCCATTCCAATACTGTTACAATAGACTTCTGGATCCATTGACTTCCATGGAAGAAGCACTTTCTCCCAACTCTCATAAGTTACTTACGATTAACTGCATTGTAGAAAAATTATGGATGGATGCCCTAGTCTAGTTGCAGATCCATTGATAGTCAAACCCAAAACCAATTTCATAATTATTGCTCCATTATCAATAGGTTTTCCAGTTTAAATATAGTAGTTTAGAATAGCATTCTCCTTAGTTCCCTTACTGATTTTTGTAGTGGGAAGTAATTTTGATGTTATAAAGAAATGTCATGCTTTTTTAGCAGGATTTAACAATAATAAAGAAAAACTTACATTTCCATTATCTCTAGCCTCTCAATTTGCAGCTTCATCTGTAAGGTAGCGATGGAGTTCATTCATATCATCTCTCATAGTGGTAAAGTTCACACGGTGGGAAATAAGCACATCTTCAATCATAAACCTCTTGCTTTTTCTTGAAGGAGTGAATTGCACAACACTACCTTACACATAGACAGTTCCTTAGTTTATTCCATGAAAATTTTCATAAAACTCTTTCACTACATGGAAAACTACGGTAGCAGTAGTGTAGCAAAGCACTTCTCAGCGGCATTGTAAAATAATTTCTTCTACTCAAGTATTCGATGTGTTGAATCCTCGATTCACAAACCCCCTTTCTTTGATTAGCTTTATCTTCACAAGAACACGATCATGTAACTTTTGCCTATCAAAACCAACAAACTTTCTCCGGTTGAAAATTCCTAATCTAGCAAAATTTTTAGAGTTGGACGCCAATGCAATTGAAAACAAGTGACTCTTCCCACTTTTTACACACCTAGAATTGACTTTGGAATGAGTTTTTGGGAGTTATCATGAGAAGAACCCGCCAAAAATCAACAAAAACTACAATTTGAAAGGTTGTAAGTCATTTTCGTCGTTGCGGCGCTTCATGCACCGATTCTCGCACATCATGTGCCAATCTCTGGAATATGGCGCATCATGCGACAGTTCCAAAAATTTTACCATTTCAACTTTGATCCAATAAATTCTCAATTTTTACATACAATTAGGTAAATAAAGAAGTTCTTAAATATTTTCTCAATGTCAAATTTCCAAATACATGGAATCTATAGAATCACAAATGTATTAATATACAAAAAATAATTTGAAAAAGAACATAATAAACAATGATAAATATCAGTTTCCTCCCCCAAAGTGCTTGGTTTAATTGTCCTTAGCCCGACAATCCCAGTATTTATTTTAGGTGACCCAACATCATAGTCTCTTTAAAAACTGGTAATTGACCATCAAAATATAGTTTAAATTTGTGCCCAGTCACTTTTAATGCACTTCCAGTCTCAAGATCTTCAATATTTACAACCCCATTGGGATATACCTTTATAGTTTTGAATGACTCTTTCTGCCTAGACTTTAGTTTTCTAGGAAATAGTTTCAATCTTGTATTATATAATAAAAATTCCTCCCCAGGCTCAAATTTCCTTATTATTATCTTCCGATCATGTCATTTTTTTCATTCCTTCCTTATAAATCCGAGCATTATCGTAAGATTCATTCCTAATTTCTTCAAGCTCATTCAATTGCAGTAATCTTTTCTCACCATCATCTTTCAAATTGAAATTGAATTCCTTAATAGCCCAATAAGCTTAATGCTCCAATTCTACTAGTAAGTGACAAGTCTTCCAAACAATTAATCTATATAGATCCATTCATATATGTGTCTTATATGTTGTCCTATATGTCTATAATGTAGTCTATAATACAGCAGAACAATCAATTTTATTAGGATTCACACATTTTTTGAAAATTCTTTTAATTTCACGATTAGACACTTCTACCAAACCACTAGTATGGGGATGATAAGCAGTTGTAATTTAATGCATTATATCATTATTTCCACCAATCTTGCAATTTTTGCATTCCTAAAATGAGATCCTCCACAGGTAATGATTACTTTTGGCAGTTCATATCTTATAAAATTATTTTTTATTTAAAATTTTGAAGCACTCAAAGCATCACATCGAGGTAAATCAATTACTTCTATCCATTTTGAAACATAATCCACTTCAATCAATATATAAACATTTCCAATTAAAGGTATAAATGGTCCAATAAAATTCAATCCCCATGCATCAAAATTTTCAATTTTCAAATTAAAATTTAGAGACATTTCATTTCTTTTCAAAATAGTACCTACTCATTGACACTTATCACATGTTTATATATATATATATATATATATATATATATATATATATATATATATATATACTTCTCTAAATAGAGCAGGCTAATAAAATCCGGCTTGCAAAATTTTATTAACAGTTCTATCATTCCCAAAATGAACTCCAAAATCAAAATCATGACATTTTTGGATAATTTTTTGAATTTTTTTTTGTAAGGCACACATCGTCTCATTACTATATCTTTGTATTGTTTATACATATAAGGGTCATGCCAAAAAAAATATTTTGCATCATGAATGAATTTCTTTTCCTGTTTTCTTGTTAGTCCATATAGTAAAATACAACTAATTGTATAACTTACAATATCAGCATACCACGATATTTTTCATCCTTTTACAACATAAATTTTTTCATCAGGAAAAGTTTCATTATTTTTTTTCTAAATCAAGAATTTCTTCCTCTTCTAGCCTAGATAGTTGATCAACAATTTAATTATCAGTCCATTTTCTTTTGACTACTACAAAATGAAACTCTTACATCAGAAGTACCCATCAAATTAATCATGGTTTCACATACTTCAATTGCAATAAATTTTTAATAGTCGAGTGGTCAGTACGCACAATACATTTAACTCCAATCAGATATGTCCTAAACTTATCAAAAGCACAAAAATTGGCTAATAACCTTATTTCAATAGTGGTATAGTTAATTTGAGCATAATTAAGAGTCTTGCTGGCATAGTATATGACATTAAAAATTTTATCATATCTTTGCCCTATTACAACTCCAATTGCATAATCACTTGCATCACACTTTAATTCAAAAGGTTTCTCCCAACCATGTGAAACAATTATAGAAGTAATGATCAATTTTTCCTTTAAAGTTTCAAAGCCTATAAGGTAATCTTAGTTAAATTCATGTTTTATATCTTTTTCCAGAAGTTGGCATAAAGGTTTTGAAATTTTTGAAAAATCTTTAATATACCGCCTGTGAAATCAACATGTCCTAAAATGCTCCTAACTCCTCTTACAATAGTAAGTGGAGGTAGGTTTGATATAACATGAATTTTTGCAAGGTCTACTTCCATGGCATTTTCTGAAATTTTATGCCCAAGCACAATACCTTCTACAACCTTAAATTGACATTTTTCCTAGTTTAATACGAGATTAGTCCTTTCACATCATTCAAGAACTTTCTCTAATTGATTTAGACATATTTTAAATTAAGTTCCAAAGAGAAAAAAAAATCTTCCATAAAGACTTCAATTCCTTTTTCAATTAAATCACTGAAAATTGACATCATACATCTTTGAAATGTTGCAGGTGCATTACATAATCCAAAGTGCATATACCGAAAAGCAAAAGTTCCATAAGGACTAGGAAATGTTATTTTCTCTTGATCCTCTAATGGATTAGGTATTTGATGATAACCGATATATCCATCTAGAAAACAAAAATATATGTGCCCAGCCAGCCTATCCAACATCCGATCCAAAAAGGGCAAAGGAAAATTATACCGGTGGAAAAATTTAATTTTGTATAATCTATGCAGATCCACCATCTAGTGACATTTCTAGTCGGTATTAATTCATTATTATCATTTGTCACTATAGTCACTCCTCTTTTCTTTGGAATACAATAAATTAGATTCACTCAAGAACTTCCTGAAATAGGATATATTATTCTAACATCTAACCATTTTAAAATCTCTTTCTAAATAACTTCTTTCATCATAAGATTCAATCTCCTTTGAGCATCAACTCCTGGTTCATGTTGATTTTCCAATAAATTTTATGCATACAAGTTGAAGGACTGATTCCTTTAATATCAGCTAATTTCAATTTAAAGGCTCTCTTATATATTCTCAAAGTTTTGAACAACTGATGTTCTTACGTATAAGTTAATTTTGAGGATACCATAACAGGTAATGTAGATTAATCTCCTGAAAATGCATACTTCAAAGGTGTAGGATGTGTTTTCAGTTATAAATCAGGTGGTTTCTCAATAGATGAAATCAAATTCTTATTACTTTCTATAGGGTCTAAAATTTAAAATTTTTTCTATACATAATCCAAATCTTCCTTACTCACTTCCATAGATTCATCTTGAATTTTATCCTCTTCTTACTATTCCAACTTTTTCTTTTTGAATCCTTTTTTGAATGTCTTCTTGAAAAATCAATGGCTTAAATATTTGTTAATATTCATTCTGAAGCATTCAATCTCTTGCTCTTTTGAAGGGTATCTCATTGATTTTGCAATATTAAATGTAACCTCTTGATCACTTACTCTCATAGTTAGTTCTGCTTTGTGCACATCAATCAAAGCTCTTCCAATGACAAGGAATGGTCTTCCTAAAATGGTAAGATTTTTTTTATTTTCCTCCATATCTAATATAATGAAATCCACAGGAAAGATAAATTTATCAACTTTTACCAAAACATCTTCTATAAGTCCGTTAGGATAGGTAATTGAACGATAATCTAACTAAAGGGTTATAGTTGTAGGTTAAATATCTTTTAAACCCAAACTTCTAAAAATTGATAAAGATAATAGCAGGTATAAGCTCAAATGAATTGGCAGCTACAACAGGGTTTTGTATACTAAAATGAATTTCATCTTCTGTAGGATTAGCACAATCTCTTAGAGGTCTCTGAAGATGTTCATTTTCATTTCCAGCATTACTCAAATTGCTAGTCATTTTGCTAATATGATCTATCTCTTTTTTTTTCTTTTAATTTATTCTAATAGTTATTTCTAACTCAGAATCGCAAGGCACTAAATCTTCAAATCTTACACTATGCATAAACAAACACAATAAGTAATTAAAATAAGCAAACACACTAAAATATGAAAATATTCAAACAAAACTACAAGCACACTTTTTTTTTAAAAGTTTTTAAATAAAAGTAATTCAAATTATAAAATGGATTACTACTACTTTCAGTTACTTCCTAGCAAAGGCGCCAAAAACTTGATGCAAGGTGGATTTAATGGGTTAATTTTGCAAATATCTTTTACTATTACAAAATACATATGGTAGATACAAGAGTAAATATGACAATTAATCCCAATAGTAATAACTTTAATGAAAATATTTTTACCTTTTAAAAATTTTTAATCTATCAAATCCTTAAAATTTACGCAAGTATACGTACTGATCAAATAATAAAGGGCTCTCATGGAGTCTTAGATATCGATTCCACAGAGAAGTTGGAAATGTCTATCAATAAATTCTTAAGATTATAATGTAAACTACAGTTTTAAACTAAAAAAGTGAAGTGCTAATTTTGAATATAAAGTGATAGAGTGAATGTTAAATAAAATGTAGTAAAAAGACCAAGTTAATTGAACTAAATGCTAAACTTTCAAAAGTAAAATTACGAAAACTAAACAAAGTTTCTGTTACGAAGAGTTCAAATTTAAGAAAGCATCCTTCCCTTTTACAAAGAGTATATGGATTATGATGAAATTGAAATTATTTGTATATATATATATAAATTTGTACCAAATAGGAGAAATCCTATTCTTTACCCTCTCACAAGTGCAAAAAGAACATTGACTAATCTCAAATTTGGTCCCTAATTCTGTGGTTACGCTAGGAGAATACTGGTTGCCACTCTAGAGCTCCCACTACTCCCTCACTTGAAGACTAAAAATCTCATATCAATTTCCAATCAACTGGACCAAATTGGAGATTTTAATTTGTCACCTTAAAATCTCTAATTTGGCATCCAACAAAGTATATTTCCCCATTTCATTACACTCAACTCAATGGAAGACAACCTCTTCTATGAAATCAAATGTAATTCTTACCATGTTGTAGAAGTCATAGCCCATTCAAAACATATGTTTCTCAACATATTTTAACAATTCAATTGGCCAGATCAAAAAGTAAGTTCAAATCAACACAAATTTTTGAAATTTCAAACCATATAAATAAAATGATTTTTTCACGAAATCATATCTCAAAGTAGGGAAAAGGATAAAGAAGACTACTCAGAATTCATGAGAAGGATATGACAAAATATGAATTTCATATATAAAAATAAGTTTACAAAATAAAAGAAGTAAAAGACACCACTTATCTCACAATACTTCCCAAACAAACCCCTATAAGTTCTCTTCAAGCTTTTCTCTCGCCTTCCCTCTCTTCTTACAATCCTTGAAGAAAATCTCCAAGCCCTTCACTTTCTCTCTCTCTCTCTCTCTCTCTCTCTCTTTCTTTCCTTTTCTCACTTTCACGCCACTCATACACACGTACACACACTCCCAACTCCTCTTCATGCCCTAGACTTCCNTGCCACACACTTCAATTTACAAAATCTCTCTTTTATTAAAGGATGCTCCCTCCCAAAAGAATATCAAAATTCCCACCAAAATTCTATCAAAACATCAACCCTTTTGAATTTAAAATACATGTCCATTAATCCAACAGACATATCCATTCATAAAAGAACCTTCAAAAGTGTCTAGATGCATCAAATCGCTTCAATTGGTCTTTAAAATAAGTGTCCCTTTGAAAATTTGTGCAAAACTCGTCCCGAACCGCCTTAACCCGCAAAAGTCGTCTCTGGCGCATCTGACACTGGTTCTGGTGCATCTAGTGCCAACTTATTTAAGTATGCGTTGTTCTGAGTTTTGGTGCTTCTGGCGCCAAATCTGGCGTTGTTCTGAGTTTTGGTGCTTCTGGCGCCAAATCTGGCACATCTGGCGCTAGCTCTCTATCAAATGACACTTTTGACACCAATTAGCACATCCGACGCTAGCTCTCAAAATTCATTGTTTTAGCTCCAAATTTTGTCCTTTTTACTACTTATGCTCCAAATGGGTAAAAATGATATACTTACAACAAAAACATGAAAATACCATTCCTTAAAGTGTAATATCACAAAAATTAATCATAAAATTTATACTTAAAATGACATATTTTTTAGAGTATTAGCCGTCCACACTAAAACCTTAGGATCTCAAGCTAGACTCAACCAAATTACTTCAAATTTATTCTTACACCTTCACCTACTTACGAAAAACCCTATTTATATGGTTGATCAAGCATGAAATACAGTATATATCCGTGGAGAATCAAATTAAGCTCATATTTAGGGGAGAGTTCAGTACCTTTGTCTAAGAGGTGTAGCCTCTATCAGTTGGTTGGACAAGCTTCAGAGGAGTATAATGAGCCTTCATATGAGTTGTTGGGCAATGGTGATATGCCTAGGTATGATTTTGATCAAGGTGGTTTCTAGGGGTTGGTTCAGAGCTATGCTAGAGGCTATCTATGATGGAGATTTTATGGGGATTCAACTCCTCTCAATCTGGGGATGTTGTGGGCACAATTAATAAGACTTTGAGGGATTGTGGAGGTGTGGGGAATTATGTCCTGGTTTTGTTAAGGAATTATCTTGAGAAATTAGCTCAGGGAAGTGGGTTTGGGTGGTTGGAAACATTGAGCTTGCACTCAGATAGGTTTGGAGAAGCTCTAGTGAGATTTTGGCAGAGTTTCTCATTAGTTTCAAGCACTCTCCTCTTTGGTCGTGAGGAGCTCAATTTATAATCCTGGCCACTGGGAGGAGCTCAGGGCCTCAATTCAGGTGCGGGGTGATGCTTAGGTGGATTGATGAATGACATCAACGACAAATTAGAGCTAGACACAGTTGATGGGTGGGTTTTGTTTTAAGTGACGTGGCTCTCAGTTTTGGGTCCTTCAATGAATAGGCCAGCTGGCCAAGGCAAAGGAGGTGCTCAAGTTGTCATGTGAGCCAGTGAGCAGTCCATCAACTATGTCAGCTCAAGAAGTTCTCTTTATTTTAGGCATTTTAGGAAATAAATCCCTTAATTTAAAGGACCTTTGGTCCATGGCTCATGTAAGTTGGGCTAAGTGGACCTAGGCTAGTCCCTAGAGTCCACTTTGTGGCTGTAGTGGTCTTGGATTGACCAATGTGGCTAAATTTGGTCACGTTTGGGTCGGGGTTCAATTTTGGGTTCAAATTTTCCTTGGTTGGGCTATAGTTTTGCTTGGGTCCAATGGATTGAGCAACTTGGTGTAGATTATTGTCTTGAATATTTTGAAAAAGGTTTGGAGTGGTTTTGAATTGATTTAGAGAGTAAATTTGGTGGTTTTTGGACATTTGGTCAATTTTGGGGATGTTGGGTTAGAATTGGGCTTGGGTTGAGCTAGAGTTTGGTTTTGGTCCATATGATGGTTCAATTTGATGTGGGGAAGTGCAGTACGGAGCTTAGGATTTAAAATTGAGGCAATTGGATAGGTTTGGGAGTTCAATTTGGTGAAGTTTTGACTTGGGTCAAATTGGGGATTTTGGGAGTGAGATTGAAATTGGGCTTGAAATTGGATTTAATTAAGCTTGGATTTGGTTTCAATCAATCTTAGGCATTATGAATTTAAATTTAGAATTTAAATTGGTGAAGATTGGATAAAATTGGTGGACATTAGGGGTGAATTAGGGTACATGGGTCTTTAAGTGCAAATTAGGGCTTTTGGTCAGAATATGCCAAGTTGGGCTCAATGGAGTGGTCTAAATTGTTTTTAGGGACATTCAAAATGATTTTGAAGGTTTTGGGACAATTTGGGTCACAAAGGGTATTTCTGTAATTTTGGCAAAATTAGTGGGTAATTTGGTAATTTTGAAAACTTTCGATGTTTTGGGCAAATTCAGTGGTTTCAATTGGTTTGAAATAATTTTTGAACAAAGTTTGATATTTTGGTTAATTTTGAGAATTTTAGTGTTTCAAGGGTAGTTTGGTAATTTGGGCAGATTTTGGGGGCTAAAATGGGTATTTTAGTAGGATTGGGATTGCCAACCACACAACCACCCTACTTGAGTAATAGACCAATAGAATTCCCTACTTTGGGTCCTCCATGTACTGGTATCAGCTAAGCCCTAGCCTAAGGCTAGTGTTCTAGGGGACCAACTACATGAGTCTCCCAAAAGTCTATGGGATCAAAGTTAAACTTGTTTTGGTTTAAGGCTGTGAGTGATAGTGTGATGTGTAGATGTGTGTGTGTGTACAAGACTGAGCAAGTCCACAAAATCAGGGTCCACCTTAAGGCCAAAAAATCTTATGGGGACTCCCCTTGAGCTCCCCCATACTGGGCCCACCTACTATATATTAAAGGTTAAGACCAATATGTGAAACTTCAAGTTGAGCATAGAAGAGTTTAGAGTTTCCAATGGTTAGGGTTCCTTTACTAGTCCTCTAGGAATAGTTAACAGGAAAGTCTCAATTCTATACCATAGGCTACTACGGAAGAAACTAGACCTCAACCAAAATTGATGTCAGCAAATTGACCCCCAATAGATGCAGTGTGTCTGATCGGCACACCGCACGTATTGGCATTAACCGAAGAGACCAACAAAACCAACAAGGCTGTTTGATTTAGCACACTCAAAATAGAATAGAAAAAAGTAGGAGATTTTTTCTTCGGATTAAGCGGGGACTCTCGCTGGAGAATAAGGAAGGGAATTCTAGAAACAACCTTCAGGTACACTAACGGTCACGATGAAGATTTAATTTCAATTAGATGTTAAAAAATTTTAATATTGATTTCAATTTTAACAGTTTTAAAGGATAGAATCATATGTGAGGACATTGAATCAAGATGGAGAGCACAAAAGCTCACATCCAACTCAAAAAGTGAAAAAAGTGTAGAAAACGACAATCTTTAAGGACATTACATCACGAAGAAAAGATTATACCAATTCAGGAAACCACTGAGAATATTACGTTCGAACCAGATCTAGTTGAAAATATGCAACCATTAAGAACATTCCACAAAAATTCAGGGTCAGAATTAAAATTACAGGGTTGACCTTGGGATGAGGACTGGAATTCAGGTACCAGCCTCAGGATGGGAATTAAAAGCCATGATTCAATCGAAGAGCTTATTCCCTCAACCTTTGGAATATCATGTGAACCATTGCAAAGCAATGCAAAATTTGATGTCAGAATCCTCATCCTCTAATATATCATGTGCACCATTACAAAGCAATGTGGAATCAGATGTTGGAATCCTCATCCTTTAAAATATCTTTTACACCATTGCAAAGCAATGCAATAAAGGATGTTGGAATCCTCATCCTCTAAAATATCTTGTACACAATTGCAAAGCAATACAAAATCAAATGTCAAAATCCTCATCCTTTAAAATTTTGTGGGCACCACTGCAAAGAAATGCTTAATCGGATGTCAGAATCCTCATCCTCTAAAATATTATGTGCACCATTTGCAAAGCAAATGCAGAATCAAATGTTGGAATCCTCATCCTCAAAAATATCATGTGCACCATTGCAAAGCAATGCTGAATCAAATGTAAAATAAGAATTCCCCCTGGGATTTCATTTGAAATATTGTGATATGAGGAGCTCTTAAAGCAAACGTAGAATCGGATGTAAAATCCTCATCCTCTAGAATATCGTGAATGTGAAAAAATTTCTCGGAACGGAAGTGGAAAGTATTTCAAATGTAAATGAATCTGATGAACTTGCCTTGAAGATTTCATTTGAAAGGTTGCTATAGGAAGGGCTCCTAATGCAACGCAGAATTGGATGTAAGATTCTAATCTTCTAGAATATCGTGAATGTGAAAAATTTCTGAGATAGGAGGTGGAAAATATGTGGAATTCAATGGAATCGGACGACCTTGCGCCGACCCTAGAGATTTAGTTTGAAAGATTGTAATAGGAGGGGCACTTAAAGCAAAGTAGAATCAAATGTAAAATCATCATCCTCTAAAATATCGTTAGTGTAGAAAATTTCATGGATACGAGGTGGAAAATATGTGGAATTTAAAGGAATGGGAAGACCTTGCACCAACCATGGAGTTTCATGAGTGCAGAAAATTTTCTCGGAAAAAAGGTAGAAAATATGTGAAATGTAAAGGAATCAAATGAACTTGCTCCGACTTTAGAGTTTCATGAGTGCAAAAAAATTTCTCAGATTTGAGGTGGAAAATATGTGGATGGAATCGAATCCTATACACCGACCTGAATTTTTCATGAATGCGGATAATTTCTCAGATAGGATAAAAAAAATATGTTGACAGAGTCTGAACCTATGCTCCGCCCTAGAAATTTCATGAGAATCATAATTTAGGTACTAACCCCGAGTGCGCTATAAGTGTGAAGGACTCATGAAAAGAGTAGGAAAGTTTTTGAAGAACTGTTGTGAAGGGTGTAAGGCAAAGGCCTATCCCTAGTGCTGAGATCATTGAGAGGGGAGTAGGGCAGAAGCCTATCCCGAGCGTTGAGACTTCACAAATACAAGGATTTGCTAAAATTTACTAAGATTTTGTGAGTGCTACACTTTTTAGGAGATTGTGACAAATTTTTGCAGACAGGTACATCAGTGCTACGAAATTGGAGTGCATGGAACTTCGAATTGAAGAGAAAATTTATTAAATTTATCATTTTTATAGTTGTCTTTTTCACATTTTATTATCTGGGTATATTTGTCAAATTTAATTTTCATTGATTGACATTTTCAAAATTTTATTTAAATTTTATTATCACACTTTTGTTGTATTGTTCTTTGTTCATTATAGTTTAGAACCAACCTATGGTTCTGCGGCCCTTTATCCATCATACAAAAAAGGCAATTTGATGAAAATACTGAAATCTGAATAATATTTCATTAAACTGCTTCAAATATGTGTTACAAATTGAACACATGCTGAAGCTATCAAAAGATAACATGTTGAATATATTTTGAAGCTTAAAATGTTGAGTGCATATCAAATACTAAATACATCTGAAAAATTTCATGTCATATCCACCATATCATCATGCGGTACAACAAGTGACAAGAACTATTTATCTGTCCTCTATTTTGAGCTCATGATTAAGCTAAGCTTCTAAGCCATGCTCCAGGAAAAGAATTCATTTTGTGTGCACTTAGAGGTATGAACTTCTCATAGCTTGTATGGGTGCAATTCTTCCAATTTTGGGCCTGGACTAAATCTATGTGGTATCTTCTTTTTATTCATTTTTCATAACGTGATAGAAATCGGGGGGTTGTACACCCGAGATGTAGTGCTTTGCTATATCTGCTAAGTTTCCTTGCAAAATTAAAACTGAACCCACTGGTAGTAGGATTTCAATAGATCCTCAGAATTCTCTCGGGCGAACAATATCAATTTCTTTTCCGAACAAAATATTTCTCTTGCTCATAATGGACACTGTGCAGAAGGGCTTGACGAAATCCTGGTGATCAATATGCCGTGTAAAGTAGTCTCCTACTTCATAGATGTTGATTAAGCAGATATTTGAGCTGCAATCTGCTAGTAGTATGCTCCACTTGACCATTCTTTTAAGCATCATTTTTATCTCGGAAGAAAGAGGATCCACCTCATCATATCTTAAGATACCCGGGCGGTTCCCTAGCCTATCCTTCAAAAAATTATAACAGTAACCACATTGAATTGTAATTCTTCCCTTGCACCTAATCCATTTTTTGGGATCTGAGTAGGTCTTCTTCATTAACAGGTCGACCCAACCTCTGTCTCTCAAGTCTAACACGCAGTCAAGTATCCTCCTCTCATCATTTTTGGAGAAAACCTCTGTGAGTAGTGCCAAACCTTCTAAGATAAAACTCAAATTCTCTTTTCTGGACTTTACTCATCCTTTCCAACTCTGTAGTAGGAATCCTTTGTGATCATCAGGGCCATACCCTCATTTTAATAATTGTGGGAAACCATGTCTGACTTGGCTCTGTATACAATGGGATGTATGACTCAGTATCCTGGTGCTCAGCCTCCTGACACCCTGTGTCAGTAGATGTATACTCCTCATATGTATACTAATGATCCAATTGGAGGACGTTACATCGTGGGCCCTCCATAAATGCTCCTGTTATTGATGCTTAACATGGAATCTCAACGTTGACATTGGGCAACCCTTGTAAAGCTCTTCTGAAATTTCTAGCAGTGTTTACTCTGTGACAAATTCTGACTCATCTTTCATGACGGGCGGACTTGTAGAAGTTTCCCTCATGCATGGATGATAAATTTCCCCTTTTGGAATCAGAATAAATGTCACCTCTGCTTCTTTTATACGTCTTCTATTTTGAGGTAGCATAGCTCTATGCTTACGATGGTTAGAATTACCGCATTGCGTCCTGCTGAGCAATGTATCTGACACTCTTTCTTCCTCGACACTGACCAAGTTATTTGTCAGTGTGGTCATGATGGACCGTAAATGGCTGGTTCTTTTCATTGGATGTTATAGCTTCTGTGCTTTCTTCCTCAATAGTGAGGAGTCTTATTTAATACTAATTAGGAGTAATGATAGTAATCCTTCTATCTTTTGGCGGCTGACTATGCTCCTCAGAGAACCCTCGTAGTTTACATTGACCTAGCCGAAGTCCAAGTCAAAGTCTACGATGCCATCCTAGGCTATTCTTTCTTCATTTATTGTGAGATTCAAGCCATCTTTAAATACAAAAATCAATTTTTGCCCTGACATTTTTCAATAGAAGATAGAGAAATATCAGTGCACTGAAATTCAAAATGAACAAAATTAATAACAAATTAGTTGTTAAATAAATTTTGAATTTATAAAAGCTTAAGTCTTTTATTTATTTAATTTAATTTTAGTAAAATTTAAAAACAAAAAATGAAGGAAATTGAGGTAAGGAAATTCAAATTTTTGGTTTATTAAAGTTAATTTTATTACAAAACTTTAGACTTAGTCACAGACGTTGGCCAAAAAAACATCCCCAGAACAGGTAACATTTTCAAAAATTTATTTCAAGCAATGTAATGTTGTTTAGTATATCTTCAAATATCGGCCATTAATTGACAGCATAGGCCTTTCGTCTCAAAAATCCACCATTTGGTAAGATCCTTCTGAATAGACCTTCTCTATGACAAATGGTCCCTCCCAAGTTGGTTTAAATTTCCCACCAATCTTACAATGTGCAAGAGTAGGACTTTTGACAATGATTATGAGGTCACCAACTTTGAACGCCCTCGAGCGGAGCAACTTGTGATGAGCCTGCACCATCGTCGCTTGGTAGAGTTCCAAATTTTGTTGTGCTTCTAATCGTTTTCACTTGAGACCTTCCAATTCCTGAAGTCTGAGCTTTGAAATTTCTGTTATTAAAATTTGATTGGTGACCAAAAATTTGAGAGACCGTATCTGGACTTCTAACGGGAGTACGACCTTAGACCCATATACAAGAGAGTAAGGTGTACATTGAGTGGGAGTTCTAAATTTCTTCCTGTAGAGCCATAAAGCTTCTAGCAATTTATGATGACAACCTCTTTTATTCTCATCTAACGTCTTCTTCAAAATTTCCACCAGTGTCCTTTTAAAAGGCCTGACCAGGCCTTTTATGCTGGGATAATAAATGGTAGAGTACCTCCAATCTATCCCATGTCGATTGACAAAATTATTGATCTTTGTGTTTTGAAACCTGACCCATTATCTAAAATAATGTTGTGTGGCACACCAAAATAGCAGACAATCTGACTATTGAAGATTTGGAGAATCTGTTACGTTGTAACCTCCCGTAACAGCATTGCTTCTGCCCATTTGGTAAAGTAAGCCATGGTTGCAAGAATGAATATGTCTCTTATAGGATGGAGGGTCTTTTGGATCTATAATGTTTGTGCCCCAACACTCGAATGGCCACAATGAAATAGTTGGATGTAGCACATTTGGTAGTTTGTGTAAGAACACCCCATGAAATTTGTAAAGGTGACACTTTCTGGCTATATCCATGCAATTGAGTATTATTACTGACCAATAATATTCGAGTCTTTTAATTTCATTTTCATCTTTGACCCTGATTGGTGAGCTCCACAATATCCGATGTGTACTTCTTTGATGATATTTTGTGTTTTTGCTCTGCTTAGATATCTCAGCCACATCTGATCAAACGATCTCATGTAGAGGACATCACCCACTAGAGCATATGAGATAGCTCTTCTCGTAATGTGATAAGCTTTGGACTTGTCCTTGTCCTTGATAGATTTCTTGTTTGCAAATATTTTATTAATGGCTTACGTTAATCATCGTTAATTTCAGGAATTGCAATCATCATCTCTTCTTATTTTCTGATTTTGTGTAGATTGTCAAGGTCGATCTGAGAAAAAAACTGACACCCTTGTACTGTAATGTCAGTGGATTCCTCCGGTGACACATCCGTTCCTTAGCAAATGTCGCTAGAGCATTGACATGGGCGTTACCTCTTCGAGGAATGTAATATAGAGGCATACTAGGGATCTGCTCCAACTTCTATGTGTATGGATGGTATTCTGCTAGCCTTAACTTCAAGATCTTATACTATCTGACAAATTTTTGAATGATGAGTTATGAGTCACTATAGATGGATATTTCTATTATATGCTTTACGATTGCCAATTCCAACTCAGTGATCAATGCCTCATATTCTGCTTCATTATTTGTGCATGGATCAGTTAGGTGGTAAGAGAATCTCAATATGCCCTGATCTGGTGTGATGAAAATCAGATCAACTTTTGCTTTGTCTGTTGTAACTATCTCTGACCCTTTGTACTTCTTAGCCGATGAAGCGCCATCGAAGGACATTTCCCAATGTCTAGCACTGGACGACTCTATTTTTAGTTTCTTCTCATCTAGTAACTCATCATTGAGAGGGGACCTAGCTGGGAGTGGGTGTGTTATAAGAAAATATGCTAAAATTTGTTCCTTGATAGCGCAATGTGGAATAAAAGTTATATTTAATTGTAATAAAATCATCAACCACCTTGCGAAACATCTAGAAAGTGTTGGTTGGGACATCAAATATTTCAATGGATTAACTTTCAAAATAAATGTTACCTTATGCGAAAGCATGTATTGTCTAAGCTTCTAGGTGGTGAAATATAAAGCTTGACAATGTTTCTTAACAGACGGATACTTTACCTTCATCGGTATTAGATGGCAACTCAAGTGGTAGAGTGTATTTTTGTTGCCCTTGTCATTGACCTGAGCTAATAGTGCTTTGAAAGAGTCATCCAAGGACACAGTATAAAGTATTAAAGGTCTTCTTGGGATAGGAGCTACCAAAATATGAGGTTTAATTAATATTGCATAACGTCCTCAAAGACTCACCAGCATTTCTCTTCCCAAATAAATTTGGCATCCTTTTAAATTGTTCTAAGAAGGGCTGACACCTACCAGAGATATTAGAAAAAGGGCGTCTCAGATATGTCAACTTTCCTTAGGAGGAACGTAGTTGTTTTAAGGTTTTGGGATGAAGCATTTCCAAGTTAGTTTTAATCTTATCTGGGTCGATGTCAATTCCTCGATGACGTACAACGAATCCTAAAAATTTTCCTGAGGTGACGCCAAAGGCACACTTTAAGGGATTCATCTTGAGACTATATTGTCGTAATCGTTCAAACTATCCTCAAATCATACAAATGGTCTATTCTTTGTTTACTTTTGATGACCAAATCATCCACGTAGCATTCTAGTTGGTTGTGAATGAGGTCATCAAAGATCTTTGTCATAAAATTATTCAACCCAAATGATATTATTATGCTGCAGAAAATCCCAATTAGCATCTTGAAAGCTATAAGTACTACATCTTCTGAAGCCATCTTGATATGGTTATATACTGACAATCAATCCATGAAAGAGAAATTCTCATATGTCGATGTGATGTCTACCATCACTTCTAGTATCGATAATGAAAACTAATATGTTAGACACATTTTGTTTAAGTCCCTAAAATCAACACATACATAGATTTGTCCATTCTTTTTCTTAATAGCTACAATGTTGGCTAACCATGCGGGGTATTGCTCTTCCCACACCAAGTTGGCATCTATCAACTTCTTCACGTCGATAATGACTTATTGCTCTATTTTGAGGCACATCCTTCTAGGAGCTTGTTTTTCTGGGGTCATATCTTTGTCCTCTCCGAGCTTATAAACTACAACTTTTGCTTATATCGTAGCTCCAGGTGAAGAAATCATTAAATTCTGACAATAAATTTATTAATTCTATAGATTCTTTCTCACTAAGTAGAGAATTTATAAAAGAAGGTATGGGCAGCTCCTCAGTCCCGAGGTTGACTTCTTTCAATTCATCTACAACTAATTTAATCTCTTCTTCAAATTTTGGTGGAGCATCATCTATCAACTGATCTTCAGAGTCATCCTCTACATTGAGTGATGGCGCCCGGAGGCGATGGTATTAGTTCGATCACAGTAAATTTTCATTGTGACAGTATGTGTATGTCTTTTAATTGAAAGGAGTTGCCACTCTATTTATCTATCTTTATTACCCTAATCTTCAATTAATTTATTCTCTTGAATCATGTCAAGGATTTCAAGATTTTAAAGCTAGGAGAAGAAATGTAAGGGGCAAAAAGTAAAAAGCATGAGAAAAAGGAATGTCGAAGGGATTTTCATTATGGGGATCATTGATAGAAAAATGATTTCTCTTATAACAAAATCCACATGAAAATCAGATGACAAGAGATTTTAGGTGTATCACCTATTCTGAGTTCTTAATTCTCTTATAGGAGCAAGCTTCTACAGTTAATTATCTCTTAGACAGTTGAAAACAGGCTAAGAATACTCCTGATTCTCATCAACACTCGTTCTTCAAAGAAATGTCAACGTAAAGGAAAGAAACATCAAATGTCTTATTTGTAGGGTAATAGATTTCTAAGAATCCCATTCTACCATAAAGGTTTTGTTTTGTTCATGTCATGTCATGTTGTTTTGCTTTTTGTTCATGGTTATCATACAAGTTTTGATTTTGTAATGATCCTAAAAAATTTGGTTTTTTGACTATCCTAAAAAGTTTTGGTTTTGTACCATATCATTTTATTTATTATGTCATTTATTTTTTTGTTTAAATTTTTGTTTTTTCATTTCTGGCTATTGTTATGTCATGTCATTTTTGTTTTATCATGTCCTTTTATTTTGTTTTGTCATTTTGTTATTTAGGTTTTTGGTTTTGCTTTTGTTGTCTTGAAATTCCGCTTCTGAATGTCGTCTTGCAAAACAAAGTTAGCACACTTTATAACATGCAAAGGAAATCGAAAGTTAAATTTTGTTTTCATGTCTCCAATAAACTTGTAAAATAGAACATGATTAGCATAAAATCACGTCTTTAGATTTATCAGCTTTAGTTGGTTCTTTTATTGGTTGAATAATTTTTAAACGTCCCGGTCAAGATGTCTATGGCTCCATTGTCCCGGGATCGTAAAAATTTTCATATTTACTTAGTCCAAAAGGTATTTAAACCAGCACTAGAAGATTCTTGTCAGCAACCTCAGATAGTGTTGTTCAAGATATCATCGTAAATCTAAAAACAGATGTCCAAGTTGTGTTCGGTGATATTTGTTAATTAGAGTTCCTTTTAAGTTTTTAATGTCTTTTAAGGAAAATTTTATGTCATTTATGCTGGTGAGTTGGATTTTTATTATGTCATTTGTTTTATCTCTGATGTCAATTAGATCTGATAGAGTTTAATTGAAACCTAAGATTTCAGTTTAATGTCAGTGAAACTTAAAGATAAATGTTATACATTTTGGATAGATCTTAAGTTATGAATATGATTTAGGTTCAATGTGAGTAGAACTTAAAAATTTAAAGTGGTTTTATTCCAGTGTTAGAAGGACATAAGGTGATTTAGGTTCAATGTAAGTTTGAACCTAATTAAAATGGTTTAAGCTCAATGTAATTAGGACATAAGCTGATTTAGGTTCAATGTAGGTACAACCTAAGGATTAAAACGGTTTAAGTTCAATGTAGGTAGAACCTAAGGATTAAAACGGTTTAAGTTCAATGTAGATAGGACTCAAAATGTTTTAGGTTCAATGTAGGTAGAACCTAAAGGTTGAAATGGTTTAAGTCCAATTTAGTTATGACTTATGATGATTTAGATTCAATGTAGGTAGAACCTATTGATTTAAAAAGGTTTAATTCCAATGTTGGTAGGAATTAAAATGATATAGATTCAATGTAGGTAGAACCTAAAGATTGGAAATGGTTTAAGTCCAATGTTGTTAGGTTTTAAGATGTTTTAGATTCAATGTAGGTAGAAACTAAAAGATAAAAGTGGTTTAAGTCCAATGTAGATAAGACTTAAAATGTTTTAGGTTCAATATAGGTAGAACCGAAGAATTAAAATTAGTTTAGGTTCAATGTAGGTAGCAATTAAGCTGTTTTAGATCCAATGTAATTAGTATGTAAGGTTGATTTAAGTTCAATATTGAACCTAAGATCTGAAATAGCCTAAAGTCCAATATGGTTAAGACTTACAGTTGGTTCGATCTAAGTTCAATGTAGGTTGAACTTAAAGTCTAAGATTTAGGTTTACTTTATTTGAAACTAAGGGTATGAGTTGTATCAGGTTCAAGTTGGGTTGAACTTGGTGGTTTGATTTGAGTTTGGCTCAAGTTGGTTTGAACTTAAGAGTTTGAGTTGGATCAAGTTCAAATTGGGTTGAACCTAAGGGTTTGAGCTGGGTTAGGTCCAAGTTTGGTTGAACCTAAAGGTTTGAGTTAACTTAGACTCAAGTTGGATTGAACCTAAGGGTTTGTGTTAACTTAAGTTCAAGTTGGGTTGAATTTAAGGGTTTGTATTGAGTTAGGTTTAAGTTAGGTAGAACCTGAGCTTTGGTTAACTTGGGTTCAAGTTGGGTTGAACCTAAGTTTGCAGTTGAATTAGATTCAATTTGGGCTGAAACTAAAGTTGATTTTGACTTATGTTCAATTTGAGTTGAGCTTAATTTATATGTTTGCTTTAGGTTAAGTATATGTTGAACCTAAGGTTTGGTTAACTTGGGTTCATGTTAGCTTGAACTTAAGTTTGAAGTTGAATTAGGTTCATTTAGGGTTGAACCTCAATTTGACGTTGACATAGGTTCAATTTGAGTTGAACCTAAGTAAAAGGTTTGATTTAGGTTCAATATCTGTTGACCTAAGGTTTTATTAACTTGGGTTAAAGTTGGGTTCATCTTAAGTTTGAGGTTGAGTTAGGTTCAAGTTGGGTTGAACCTAAAGTTGATGTTGACTTAGGTTCAATTTGAGTTGAACCTCAGTCAAAGGTTGGATTTAGGTTCAATATATGTTGAACCTAATGTTTGATTAACTTTGGTTCAAGTTGGGTGAAGCTAAGTTTGAAGTTAAATTAGGTTCAATTTGGGTTGAACCTAATGTTTATGTTGACTTAGGTTCAATTTGAGTTGAACCTAAGTTAACGGTTTGATTTAGGTTCAACATATGTTGAACCTAAGGTTAGATTGAGGTTTAAGGTTCTTGAACGATTCTTCATATAAAAAAAAGTACACAAGAGATTCTTGAACAATCTTTTAATAATTTTTTGTAGGCGGGATCTCATTTGGGTAAGAAGTGGTGCTCTTGGAAGGTAATTTGCGAACCTACTTTGGCCGAAGGTTTGGTGATTAAGCAGCATCATCATATTGCTGAAATTAATTTATTTAAACATTGGCTTAATTTATGGAGTGGTCAATCCTTATGGGCAATTTATTTACATGAAAAGTACTGTAAACATTTTCACCCTTTTTCGATGGTATGGAGGAAAAGGGATTCCAGGTTTTGGAAGAGGCTTCTTCAAGTTAGGGAGTGGGCCAAGGATTTTATTTTTTGGGATCTTGGGTGTTGTAATGTTTCCTTCTGGCATGACTCTTGGGCTCAAATTAATTTTTCTCCTGGGGTCGATATT
>JXCR01094087.1:0-27001 GCA_002079205.1 Phalaenopsis hybrid cultivar
GAGTCTTCCGCTCGTGAATCCCCAACTCGATAGAAATATTTGAGTTGGAAGTTTGAGAATTCTCGTTGGGGATTTGAGGTACCCAGTGAAAAGGATTGAATGTAATTTTTAGTTTATGTTTTTGACTTTTTTTGTTCATTCATTTTTTTAAAAGTTTTGATCATTTTTTGTTTTGTGATTTTGAGTGTCAAAATTGTCAAAAATTTCTCGCTAAGAGTTTGATATTTTGGTCAAGTGATTTGATTGGAAGATTAGATCAAGCAGGAAAGCACAAAGACACATCCAACTCAAGAGCTAGCCAAAGAAGAATAATAGGAAGAGACCATTCTCTATTGTATCTGGTCCGCACGTTAGGGAGCACACTCCCTTTCAACGCATTGATGTTGCTACTGAGACACCCTGTCTCAAAGCATCGACATCAATAAAGAAAGTATGGATACCTAGGGTCATCGAACCAATACTTTTGGAAAAGTCGGGGGAGCATTCTCTTGAAAGGGAGCATAAGTTCGATACTCTGATCATCGCCGTTGCAGTTGCCTCGGAACTTATTACAGGAAAGGAAGACCTTCGAGAAGCTCCAACTGATTTTAAAGTAGTTAAAGGGAAGGAAGTCAATGATAAACTGGGGAAGCACAAAGCTGAAATCACCGAGCTAGCAAAAGAACGAGTAGATTCCGATGATGAAGATTATGACCTGTCATACTACATGGATGAGGAGTTCGCCAGAATCAACGTTGTTGAGACCCGACATCTGCGCGCGATGCTCTGTCTTTAGAGGAGAGCACCGCAGATGAGTGGCAATGGGTCCTCTGGCAAAGAGATGAGCAAATCAGCCGTCTTGAAAAGAAGATCGAAGACATGATGACCTCCATGATTGCAATGCAAGGAAAGTCACACTCACAGCAAGTGGCATCCCCAGAGATAAACCAGCCAGAGATTGTTCATATTGCTGAAAGAAAGGAAGTCGCTTCTGCCAACCGAGACGATCTGCCAAAGAAAGATCCAACTTAAAGCATGGTGTCGGAAAAGGACATTACGCAACTAGTCGAACAACAAGTAAAGGAAGTCTTAGCCCAATCAAAAGGGGACGCATCGGTTTCAAAGGGTAGACCCTACCCGGAGGAGTTCGATGTCATCCCATATCCTAAGGGTTTTGTACCACCAACCTTTAAGTCTTTCGATGGAACGGGAAACCTCAGACAGCACGTTGCGCACTTCGGGGCAAGCTGTTTCAATACGGGGGGTAGCGAGGCATTACTCTTCCGCTAGTTCATGAGTAGTCTTTTAGGGATTGTATTTGATTGATATACATAATTGTCTAACGAATCAATCAAAACGTTCACAGAGTTGGAAAATTTGTTTGTGAAGAGGTTTGCCGAGGTGCAACATCACATTCCTATTGGAGATCTTATAATGGAGCGTCAAAAACCCATAGAGACTTTGGTGGAGTACATTCTATGTTGGAGAAATTTGAGCATTAAGTGCAAGAATCAATTACAGGAGCAGCATGCGATTGAGGTCCTACTAAAGAGCATTCACGGGCGATAGCTTTCATGCTTAAAGGATTCACCATCAAGTCATTTGAAAAGCTACTCAGCAAAACCAATGGCCTACAATAGGAGATTAAGCATACAGAGCCTCCAGAAAAGATTGAAAGGCCCAGAGCACCAAAGGCATTCGAGAAGAAGTCCGGAATGGTGGCGACGGTAGACAAGGGCAAGCAACCCGTGCAGATTCAGACCGAGCCGTCTTAGCGGTATGCGCAGCAGCCGTCTCAGCGGTATGTTCAACAGCAACAGCAGTATGTTCAATAGCCACAACAATACGTTCAACAACTACCGCAGTATGTTCAGTAGCCTCAGCAGTATGTTCAGCAGCTACCGCAGTATGTTCAGTAGCCTCAGCAGTATGTTCAGCAGTCACCGCAATATGTCCAGCATGTACAGCAGTACGATCAGCAGTATAGCTAGCTTGGTCAACAGTCATGCCAACAGAGGCCTTACAGAACAGATAGAGGACAAGGTTCGACAATGTCTACTCGGTTGAACAGGGTGTATTCCTTCAAGGATGACGTCGTGGCAAAGATGTTCAGAAATCTAATCAAGAAGCCAGAGTTCAAATTGCGTAAGCCGAAGAAACCGGAGGAAGTCGATAAGATAGATCAACCCAATTATTGCTCATACCACGAATTACTTGGACATACCATAGAGGGTTATTTCAGCTTCAAAGATTGACTATAGAGAAATTTCAAAAATGAAAATATAACAATTCCGAAAGAATATTTAAAAGAACTTGAAAGAGATTCTGTAAATATGAATTCGGCTGAACCAATCTATCCGATAGATCCGTACACAGTGGACGATGGATGGTGCACAAGAAGATACTGGATTAAATTCAGACCGCCTCAGCGCAAGCCTCAGCTTAGAGTCTGTAGTCTGCCAGGCCAGTGTTCACCATCGCGCACCATCAGAAGAAGGAGGTCGTGAGCAAAACTAAGGTAGATAGCGCGAAAAAGTGGAGTAGGGGCTGCCCCTGTTAGATTGGTTGCGCCGGATTTGGAAGAAATGCCCCTCAAATCCTTGACTTTGTACGATTATCTTTATGTCCCTCTGGGATCTTATAATTCAGATATTTACGATTCTGGCTACATTTTGACTGTTTCTAATGATGATTTAACTAATCACAACCAATTTAGCCCTGATTTTGATTCCCAAAATGATCCTCAAATCATATAAAATCCCGACAAGTACATCAATGAAGGCGAAGAGGACATCATCAACACCGGCTACGATAGTTCAGGAAGTGAGGAATCAGTCCTCGGGTGTAAAGGAATATTGATTGCCATCAACTTGGACTTTTTTGATTCAGAATCAACGCCCAAGGAGTTGGTCACAGTGTCAGAAGTGATAACGGAGGTATATTTGAGAAGAGGAAAAGTGCTACCCCCGAGAACGACTCCAATGGAAAAAGAAAAACAAGTGATTACTCAGGAGGAGCCACCCCCAACAACGGAATAGACGCATGCCCAAGAGGAAATTAGAAATTCGGAGAAAGTTGATTACAACGTACTAGCTTATCTTAAGAAGTTGTCAGCCAAACTAAACATTTATGACGCTCTGATCCTGTCAAAAGAGATAAGAAAATCTCTGATCAATGCCCTACTTGATCCAAAAATTTGCTTAGCTCAGTTGGCTAACACGTCCTCGAATTAAGTTTGTTCTTTGAAAGAACAGTCTGGGGTGACTTTCACTAACGAAGATCTACAGTTTGGTACTACAACCCATAACCGCACTTTCTACATTTCAGTCAGCATCGACAAATTTGTGCTCTCCAGAGTCTTAGTAGATCCGGGAGTGTCACTCAACATAATGAGTCTACGGATATTAGCGTATTTGAACGTCGATGCTCAGGAGCTTTCCACCGATAAAATGATGTTAAAATGGTTCAACCAAAAAGGAGAAAAAGTACTTGGATCGATAACGCCATTAATGAGGGTTGGTGATCTAGTAACAACTGCAAAATTTCATATCGTGGACGCGAAAATTTCGTTCAACGCTCTACTTGGTCGACCTTGAATTCACGAGCATAATATGGTTTCGTCATCACTACACCATTGCATCAAGTACTGCAAAGAAGGACAAGAGCATTGCATAAAATGACATTTACAATCATTTTCAATACATAAAGTAGGTATCCACGAAGATGTCGCCTACTATGCTCCTCCAAAGAAGACCGTCTTGTCCAGAGATGTCATGATAAGCAAGACTGAAGATTCCAAAGGCTCGCAAGAGCAGGACCGATCGACTCCGATTCAACTATCTCCCACCACTTCTTTTCAACGAGATGGTTGAGGTTCTTTTAGCCCATCCGAGATCAAGGTCGCGGATGCGGGCAAGAAATAACTAACACTTGTTGAACGGAAGACACCGACTATCAACATCGACATGGAAGGAAGCTCCGAGGAAAAAAAGTCCGTGAAAAACGCAATGACAACAAGCAGAAAGAAGCCTCAGGTCGAAATCTCCTTGGAAGATAAAGAGGAAAGCGATTTCGAGTCGATGTATGATCGGATCAACCACTATGTTCAAGCCATGACCTTAACTCCAATCCACCCTCATAAGATCAAGAGTTTGGAGGTTAAGGAAGTTCATAGTGCGGGCATAAAAACGATCAAGTTCCACCGTGCTTCTCCATCTTCTAGTTTGGAAGTTCATATAAATTTGGATGAAAGTATTTCTAATGAATTAATGGAATTACCATTTGGATATTACTCCTCGTGTGTTAAAAAGTTGGTTCAACAGTGTTTTGTGCCTAAACATTTACCAAAAGACAAATTACACCTTTTTGAGAAATTATGGAACACTAAGGGTCGAACTTTCAACTCAAAGGAAGGTGTCGGATTTGATACGGTAGGGTCAGTCGATGATCCAGAATTTTGCATGGTTGTTACTAGTGGAATGGAAGAGGAGTACATCGATACCAACGATAATTACGAAGATCCACCAATTTATGATGCTCCGTCGGAGTTTGAAGAAGAAATAAAGACGACAGTTAATGAATTAAAGGAAATCAACATCGGGACTAAAGAGCAGCCCAAACCACTTTTATAAGCTCTCTACTCAGCGATGAGTCTACGAAGTTGGTCAAGCTGTTGACAGAATTCATAAATTGCTTTACATGGAGTTATGATGAAATGTCGAGTTTGTCTCCAGAAGTCGCAGTTCATAGACTTGGAGTAGATCAAAGTATAACACCAGTGAAACAAGCTCCTAGAAAAAATGCGTCTCGAAATAGAATAGCAAGTCATTGCCGAGGCGAAAAAATTAATAGACGATAACTTTGTCCGAGAGGAGCAATACCCTACATGGTTAGCCAACGTCGTTCCAGTTAAGATGAAAAATGGACAAATCCGAGTATGTGTCGACTTCAGGGACTTAAATAAAGCATGTCCAAAGAACGAGTTTTTGTTGTCAATACCAGAGCTAATGGTGAATATTGCATCGTCACATGAGATTTTCTCCTTCTTGGATGGATCGCCAGGATATAATCAAATCAAGATGGCCCCAGAAGATGCGACGCTTACAGTTTTCAGAATGCCGATTGGGATCTTCTGCTATACAGTAATGTCGTTTTGGTTGATGAGCGCCGGAGCAACTTAACAGCGAGTCATGACAAAGATCTTTGATGACCTCATTCAAAACCAAATTGAGTGTTACGTGGATGACTTGTTCATCAAGAGCAAAAGTAAAGGCTAACCACTTGTATGATTTGAGGATTGTCTTTGGACGATTACGACAATATAATCTTAAGATAAACTCTTTAAAGTGCGGTTTCGGTGTTACCGTTGAAAAACTTTTAGGATTCGTTGTCCTTCATCAAGGAATCGAAATCGATCCAGAGAAGATTAAATCTATCTTAGAAATGACACCTTGAAACAATTATGATTTTTTCAAGGAAAATTGACACACCTGAGACGTTTTATATCCAATCTATCAGATAGGTGTCAGCCATTTTCAACATTAATTAAAAAAGACGCCAAGTTCACTTGGGACGAGAAATATCAGCGGACATTTGAAAGTATTAAACAATACTTAATGACATCTCTTGTATTGACAGCCCCTATTTTGAGTAGACTTCTGATACTTTATATCGCGGCTTTAGACGACTCTCTCGGAGCCCTGTTAGCTCAGGTTAATGATGAGAGTAAGGAAAACACACTCTACTACTTGAGTCGACGTCTAATTCCGGCGAAGGTAAAGTATCCTTCTATTGAGAAACATTGTCTGACTTTTGATTTTTGCCGCTCAAAACTTAGATATTACGTGTTTTCTTATAAGGTTAACATGACTTCAAAGTTGAATCTGTTGCAATACGTGATGACCCGTCCTACGCTTTCCGGGAGGTTAGCAAGATGATCAATGATCTTATTGCAATTTGATATAACTTTCGTACCTTTTCGCACAATCAAAGGTTAAATTTTGGCAGATTTCCTCGCAACGCACCCACTACCAGCTGTGTAACCCTCCCAACGACGACCTGCCAGATGAACAGATAATGCATGTGGAGCATTCTAATGCTCAACTTTGGGAGATGTACTTCAATGGAGCTTCCTCGGCCAGAAAAGACAAAGGATTGCAAATAGTGATACCCTACAAAGCAAAAAACAGTTTGATTTTCGTTACAACTGATCAGAGGATGTTGAGATTCTCCTATCACCAGACAGAATCGTGTACCAACAATGAAACAGAATACGAAGCTTTGATAACTCGATTAGAATTGACAATATGAATGGACACCTCCTCCTTGCTCTCTCTCAAAGAATCTCCTCCAAAGAACCCCCAAAGCCTCTAATAGCTCCTCCCTAAGAGCTTTCCTTTGAACCCTAGCCGAAGGAGGAGGAGGAGAAGGGGCGGAGCCGCCGCCCCTCTCAAGCAAAAACTCAGGCTTCACAAAAATGAGGGGGAAAGGTTAGGCTAAACCCCTCTCCCATGAAAATGAGCAAAATGTCCTAAAAAAAGCATTGGATCCTTCTAGATGAGAGCAAAAGTGAGATTAGCCACCCATATTTCAAGTTCTCATGTAAAATGGTGACTCACGATGTCGAAACAGTGTCAAAATTGTGATCTAGATCGCGACCAGCATCTAGGCGCCCAGTTTTGGGTGTCATGGCCTTGGCCTGTTGATCCAAAATTTGGCTCAACAAGGCCATGATGCCAAGAAAGGTGGTGCCTAGGCATCAAACTTAGCCTGTCCAAGGCCATGGCACCAGAAATTGCTGCGCCTAGGCTCGATGGTTCGGAAATGTATTATGGGTGCATGGCTTTTTATGGCAGTGGGAGGTTCCGGATGGACGTGTGGTGACTTTTAATCATTAGGTTATGCACTAACCACGTCTCACAACCTGGATAGGCCTTCCAAAGTGAATTTTCCCAGGCGAGGCCTAATCGTCGCCAAACCTAGCTACTTGCCCCGAACAAGTGTCGGAAGGTCTCAGATGGGTGTCTTGAGCTATCGGATGCTACGGACAAATTGCAAACCACTGTGAGTCATGCAGGCGGACACCCAACGCTTGTGATGTCAAAAATTGATGCCAACAATGTGCAATATAAACGACATGTATGGTAAAAAGAAATGCCAAGTTTAGGAGTTAGACACATAAAATGAAAAGTTTGCATGTAAAACCTTCCACTAAACGGACTTTGCTACAAACTTGACAGCTATCAATCCGCTCTATCAATGCATCTTCTGGTATATATTACTAAAAAAAATAAGGGTTCACCCATCACTTCAGCTTTAGTTATCTTTGAAATACTCTTAATTTGTTATCTGTAAGTTGTATAGGCAACAAACTAAACTTTTAATCATGGATGAAATTAAGTTCAGATTTTGCTCATATCAATATATCCCTAGGCAATGATATCTTTTACTTAACCAAGAATGAGAAGGCAAAGTTTGTTGGGATTTTCAAAAAATAAAATAAAATCTGATGGTATACATAAAAGTTTTCAAAAGAGTTTGTAATTTAACTTAAGTGCGATACATACAAAAACATAAATCAAAAAAGAGAGTTTTTTGCAAACTCATGCAAGAGTATATCAAAACTTTCACACTTTTCATAAATAAAACCGCTGAAACTTTATATTCCCACAAATCGAAATAGAGAGTGTTCATATTTTCATAAAACGAGAGCATTGAAACTCCAAATTTCCACAAACCGAAATATGATAACTTCAATTTTTTTTAATTGAATTCCCCTTTATTGAAGACATTAGTAGAATATGTATATCACACATTTGTATCATACAAATCTTATATATTTACATATCCAACATCTAACTTACATTTATAACACCCAAGTCTCCATGACATATCAAAAGATTACCGGCATAGCTTCTCATGCACGAGTATAAGGATGCATGCATGAAGAAATTAAAATTGCGGGTACTAGAAATGTAAAACATTATGATTAAAGAACTCGAAACTTGAATTTCCAAGTCCCAGTATTAGATATGTAAATACACGAGAATTGTATGCTGCATATCAAACTTTCCAAATGTTAAAATAAATAACAACATAGCATAAGAATGAATCATATAAGTTTGCACAAAAGAATATCTCAGTGCTTATTACATACAAAATCTAACTGAAATTTAAAAGTTTATCCATATTTGAGTATTTTCTTGAAAAGATGTACCATTCTAATAGAAAGAGTTAGACATTTATTGACAGGATTTCTTCTGAAATTTGGACAACATTTCCAACTATATTTGAAAAATAATAAAGATTTTGTTCAGTTAGCTCAATTTCAAGAGTCTTTAGCAAAGTTTAAGAGAAGATGATATGAATTCTAAAACACATACAAATTACCGAATAGTCTTTGCAAATTTCAAATGGTTATGAGAATATCACAAATGATTAGAACCAACAAGTAAAAAAAAAAACTTCTCATAAACCTTTCTTCCCAAACCAAACTTACACATTTGGTACAATCTCATAGATTGCAAATAGACAGTAAAGTATCACATCCGAACATAAGTACCACTTAATACAAAGAATCTGAATATATGTACATTTCATACTTTAATTGACTGAAATAAGAAGCAAACAAAGTAAGCCCAAGTTAATCATAAACGTTCTTAATTAAACACATCTCCATATTAACCTCAAGAAATTGTAATTTATGATTATTGAAAGAACCAAGAGTTCAATGCTTGATGTCTCGATACAGTGATCCAACAGAAAAGCTAGGTTGCAAATTAGTTAATGAAATAAGAATGTACGTTACAATTCATATGTTTCAAAATATAAGTCATCCAAGAAATGTGAGGTAATACAAGTTAGATTGGAGTTAAGAAGCTTACGGGAATTCAGACTTTAAGATGTTTGATATGCACATTGAAAATATATAGAAACAATAACAACACGTCGATGTATTCAATCAAAGAAGTGAAGATTAGAATTCACCATGCAATTTAAAGAAGACACCAGCAAGATAAGAAAACATTTACCGAACGCAGGACTCCAGTAATCAACCAAATTAGGAGGAAAGAGTAGCACGAGAAGAACAGATCCTTACCCTTGAATAATAAAGGGGAAGAAGGATGAGGTTTTTACGTGTGAGGGAGCCGAACGAACCAAGAAAATCTCTCCCGAGGGCCAAAGCTGTTGTTGGAGTGAAATAGGCAAGGGCATTGCGGGGAGGATGAGAAGCATCGTCATAGTCGAGTATAGAAGAAGAGGGAGTTTAGCCGAGCGGGTGCTTCGGGCGAAAGAGCTTGGGGAGTTGAGGACTGGCCGAAATGGGAAGCTCGGAGGTGAAGTAAGCGAGAGCTTTGGGTGTAGAGGAGGAAGGGAAGGGAGCGACAAGAAGTTTTCGTCAGGGAAAATATTTGCGTAGATAAGATGTACTGAGGGCTGCTTATTCAGGTGTACACGGGTTATATTTGGGTTATACTTATGTAATCTTCGTGTAATTTTTTTGTAAACTCCGTGTAATTTATTTGTACTCATGAAACTATAGAAGCTCGAAACTCATTTATAGGTTACAGGTAGTTTACAAAGATGTTACAGATGTGTTACAGAGGGGTATAACCCCGATATAACCCTCCTGCACCCCCTGAATACCCCTGGGCGTACGCATCGCTGCATACAACTTATGTACACAAATATTTTCCTTTGGTCAGAGGGGATAGGGGTCCCTTCGAGATGCCATGAGGCAGAAGGAGGAGATGATCGATGTGTAGGTAAGTATGCTTAATTTCCGGCACTTTTATGGATAAAGTTGTACTTTAAATAATTAAATAATGATATTTTCATATTTTTATTTCAGGTACAACAAACAATAAAAGTGAAATAAAATGTAGAAGAAATGGTGACGTGGAGCAAAAAGGGACTTAAGAAGCTGACGCCCAGGTGTCATCTATTGGGCACCTAGGCTCTCCTTCCAAGCGCCTTAATGTCGCTTTCTTGGTCGCCTGGGCGCCCACGTCCAGAGAAGCTGGCGTGTAGGCACAAGCACGGTGGCACCTATGCACCAACAAATGCTGGGCATTTTTTAGCAGTTTCGCCCGCACGACTTGGGGAGTTATGCCGATTATAAAGGTGGTTCCTCGGACATTTGTATAGGGAGAACACTTGCAGGATTACTTGTTGAACACATGGGAAGTCCGAGGAGAAATCCTTAGGGAGTTCTTAGGTCTGAGGCTTGTAATTTCTTTTGAGGAGGAAATTTAGAAGTGTTTTTCATTTAGAATTTGGTGAGGGTTTGGAGTTGTATTGTGATGAGGATATTTAGCAAAGCAACAAGGATTAGAAGAACCATTGGGGAGGAAATTCTAGCACTTTGTAAAGGAAAAAAATTAAGTATCGTGTACTTATTTGTATTTTAATTTTCTGTAAACACAACTTTAGTGGATTTGCTTGACTTCAAAGATGTTTTTTTGGTGTTTTCTTATTGCTTTGTGAGTACTTCTTTTTACCTTTTCCTTTGTGACGAATAAGTAGGTTGTGTAAGGATATTAGAATGTTGTAGAAATTGATTTTTAATCTTTAATGTGATGAATATTCTTCAAAGCTTCATTTACTTCTCATTATGGCCAACTGATTAGCTAATACTGTGATCCATAATGACTCGAGAGAGCTATGGAAGAACGATTAGAGTATTCACATTGAACTGTAGAGTATAAAGTAGAAGTAAACAATAAGGTGATGCAAATAGATAGAGAAATAATCTTTAATGGGTTCAAATTGGGGTTTAAGGAATTAAAACCAGTTTAACCAAAGTTTTTTATGCACTTAGGAGAGAGTAAAGAAGAGAGTTATTTCTATTTGTCATTAGCCACGCTTACAATTTAAAATATTCATTTGCCAAACACCACTTATATCATTGCAAGGAAGGGTAGCTTTATAACTTGATTTTCACCAATTTGAATATATTTAGTAAGGTTTATTTCAGAGTAAACCATTCAGTGTAGTTGTAATACATTGTGACTAGTAAACAAAACTTAAAACTAACATTACTTCCAAGCTATGGATAATTAAGTTTGGTTAGAATCTTTCCTAAGACTTTAACCCCTCACTCCCTATAGGTTCGATAACCTAGACTCAAAAGTCGCTTATTACAAAAGTGATATGCACTCTTGCGTTAGGCTTCAGAGTGTTAGTACACCTGGACTTATGTAGGGCTGCATCAGTGTTGAGAAAGGGCTTCAAATCGAATAGGGAGAGGAGCCTTCGGACAGAGAGTTTTTTTCTTCTTTCTTTTTTTATATAATGATTTTCATTATTATTTTTATTATTCATTTAAACACATCAATTTGCACATAATCTGCTCTCGCTCATAATTTTATCAACATGGATATCCTTCCTATGAAAAATCGATGTTCTGGACGTGCTCATGTAGTTCGTTTTGTCATCTGGGGTCGTCTGGACAAATTTGTCAACGATCGGGCTAATTTAGATCAGCTTCGTGCACGACACGGAGAATAATATGTGCGGCCCAATCTGAGTCGTCCGACAAGAAAAATGGCGACCTGTACGCGAGAGGCGAATTCTAGCAAGATGCTCTCAGCAGTGTACCTCTCAACAGACGTCGAAGGCTCACAAGCTCATGTCAAAAATGCATCAAATTTGGTTTTCGTGAATTTTGGTTTATAATTATTTTTTTTTAAAATTGATCTTAATTTTGATTTAGTGGTGGAGTACGTGGTGTTTGTATGTGTGAACATGCATGTGACATTTATTATGATGTTTCAGGAAATCTTGAGGCACTCCCAATATTTATAGGAACTTAACTTGAGTTTCAATATGTTAGTTCCAATCGACTCAATTAAATGTTGAGGATTTCAAACCACGCATATGAGACTACAAGGAGACAAAAAATAGTTCAAATTTTTAAATTGTGTGGACTCCAATACTAGTCCTCTAGGAGAGTCAGCAAAAAAGTCATATGTCTAGATCCTAGACTCTAGAGAGGCAAACAAACCTCATAAAAAATGAGGTCAACAATAGAGTGTAATAAGAAATACAAAATATTATTGTTTTCCCATCTTTCTCCCTATGATCATTCATTTATTAATTTTGTTTAGTTATAAAAGTACAACTTTAATCAAATGTTAACACATGAACCCTTTAACTAGGATCCAATATAGTCATGTGTGAATGATCCCTAGGAACTTGTGCTCAAAAGTCTCACTTGAGTTGATTGATGAAGTGTAAATTGATTTGTAGGGTTGCTTGAGCTGCCCAAAATGAATGGACTTTNAAGAGCAGATTATGTGCAAATTGATGTGTTTAAATGAATAATAAAAATAATAAAGAAAATCATTATATAAAAAAAGAAAGAAGAAAAAAACTCTCTGTCCGAAGGCTCCTCTCCCTATTCGATTTGAAGCCCTTGCTCAACACTGATGCAACCCTAAATAAGTCCAGGTGTACTAACACTCTGAAGCCTAACGCAAGAGTGCATATCACTTTTGTAATAGCGACTTTTGAGTCTAGGTTATCGAACCTATAGGGAGTGAGGGGTTAAAGTCTTAGGAAAGGTTCTAACCAAACTTAATTATCCATAGCTTGGAAGTAAAGTTAGTTTTAAGTTTTGTTTACTAGTCACAATGTATTACAACTACACTGAATGGTTTACTCTGAAATAAACCTTACTAAATATATTCAAATTGGTGAAAATCAAGTTATAAAGCTACCGTTCCTTGCAATGATATAAGTGGTGTTTGGCAAATGAATATTTTAAATTGTAAGCGTGGCTAATGACAAATAGAAACAACTCTCTTCTTTACTCTCTCCTAAGTGCATAAAAAAATTTGGTTAAACTGGTTTTAATTCCTTAAACCCCAATTTGAACCCATTAAAGATTATTTCTCTATCTATTTGCATCAACTTATTGTTTACTTCTACTTTATACTCTACAGTTCAATGTGAATACTCTAATCGTTATTCCATAGCTCTCTCGAGTCATTATGGATCACAATATTAGCTAATCAGTTGGTCATAATGAGAAGTAAATGAAGCTTTGAAGAATATTCATCACATTAAAGATTAAAAATCAATTTCTACAACATTCTAATATCCTTACACAACCTACTTATTCGTCACAAAGGAAAAGGTAAAAAGAAGTACTCACAAAGCAATAAGAAAACACCAAAAAAACATCTTTGAAGTCAAGCAAATCCACTAAAATTGTGTTTACAGAAAATTAAAATACAAATAAGTACACAATACTTAGTTTTTTTCCTTTACAAAGTGCTAGAATTTCCTCCCCAATGGTTCTTCTAATCCTTGTTGCTTTGCTAAATATNAATGAACACTCTCTATTTTGATTTGTGGGAATATAAAGTTTCAGCGGTTTTATTTATGAAAAGTGTGAAAGTTTTGATATACTCTTGCATGAGTTTGCAAAAAACTCTCTTTTTTGATTTATGTTTTTGTATGTATCGCACTTAAGTTAAATTACAAACTCTTTTGAAAACTTTTATGTATACCATCAGATTTTATTTTATTTTTTGAAAATCCCAACAAACTTTGCCTTCTCATTCTTGGTTAAGTAAAAGATATCATTGCCTAGGGATATATTGATATGAGCAAAATCTGAACTTAATTTCATCCATGATTAAAAGTTTAGTTTGTTGCCTATACAACTTACAGATAACAAATTAAGAGTATTTCAAAGATAACTAAAGCTGAAGTGATGGGTGAACCCTTATTTTTTTTAGTAATATATACCAGAAGATGCATTGATAGAGCGGATTGATAGCTGTCAAGTTTGTAGCAAAGTCCGTTTAGTGGAAAGTTTTACATGCAAACTTTTCATTTTATGTGTCTAACTCCTAAACTTGGCATTTCTTTTCACCATACATGTCGTTTATATTGCACATTGTTGGCATCAATTTTTGACATCACAAGCGTTGGGTGTCCACCTGCATGACTCACAGTGGTTTGCGATTTGTCCGTAGCATCCGATAGCTCAAGACACCCATCTGAAACCTTCCGACACTTGTTCGGGGCAAGTAGCTAGGTTTGGCGACGATTAGGCCTCGCCTGGGAAAATTCACTCTGGGAGGCCTATCCAGGTTGTGAGACGTGGTTAGTGCATAACCTAATGATTAAAAGTCACCACACGTCCATCCGGAACCTCCCACGGCCATAAAAAGCCATGCACCCANGAATAATAAAAATAATAATGAAAATCATTATATAAAAAAAGAAAGAAGAAAAAAACTCTCTGTCCGAAGGCTCCTCTCCCTATTCGATTTGAAGCCCTTTCTCAACACTGATGCAGCCCTACATAAGTCCAGGTGTACTAACACTCTGAAGCCTAACGCAAGAGTGCATATCACTTTTGTAATAAGCGACTTTTGAGTCTAGGTTATCGAACCTATAGGGAGTGAGGGGTTAAAGTCTTAGGAAAGATTCTAACCAAACTTAATTATCCATAGCTTGGAAGTAATGTTAGTTTTAAGTTTTGTTTACTAGTCACAATGTATTACAACTACACTGAATGGTTTACTCTGAAATAAACCTTACTAAATATATTCAAATTGGTGAAAATCAAGTTATAAAGCTACCCTTCCTTGCAATGATATAAGTGGTGTTTGGCAAATGAATATTTTAAATTGTAAGCGTGGCTAATGACAAATAGAAATAACTCTCTTCTTTACTCTCTCCTAAGTGCATAAAAAACTTTGGTTAAACTGGTTTTAATTCCTTAAACCCCAATTTGAACCCATTAAAGATTATTTCTCTATCTATTTGCATCACCTTATTGTTTACTTCTACTTTATACTCTACAGTTCAATGTGAATACTCTAATCGTTCTTCCATAGCTCTCTCGAGTCATTATGGATCACAGTATTAGCTAATCAGTTGGCCATAATGAGAAGTAAATGAAGCTTTGAAGAATATTCATCACATTAAAGATTAAAAATCAATTTCTACAACATTCTAATATCCTTACACAACCTACTTATTCGTCACAAAGGAAAAAGTAAAAAAGAACTACTCACAAAGCAATAAGAAAACACCAAAAAAACATCTTTGAAGTCAAGCAAATCCACTAAAGTTGTGTTTACAGAAAATTAAAATACAAATAAGTACACGATACTTAATTTTTTTCCTTTACAAAGTGCTAGAATTTCCTCCCCAATGGTTCTTCTAATCCTTGTTGCTTTGCTAAATATCCTCATCACAATACAACTCCAAACCCTCACCAAATTCTAAATGAAAAGCACTTCTAAATTTCCTCCTCAAAAGAAATTACAAGCCTCAGACCTAAGAACTCCCTAAGGATTTCTCCTCGGACTTCCCATGTGTTCAACAAGTAATCCCGCAAGTGTTCTCCCTATACAAATGTCCGAGGAACCACCTTTATAATCGGCATAACTCCCCAAGTCGTGCTGGCGAAACTGCTAAAAAATGCCCAGCATTTGTTGGTGCATAGGTGCCATCGGGCTTGTGCCTACACGCCAGCTTCTCTGGACGTGGGCGCCCAGGCGCCCAAGAAAGCGACATTAAGGCTCTTGGAAGGAGAGCCTAGGTGCCCAATAGCTGACACCTGGGCGTCAGCTTCTTAAGTCCCTTTTTGCTCCACGTCACCATTTCTTCTACATTTTATTTCACTNGGGCGAAACTGCTAAAAAATGCCCAGCATTTGTTGGTGCATAGGTGCCACCGTGCTTGTGCCTACACGCCAGCTTCTCTGGACGTGGGCGCCCAGGCGACCAAGAAAGCGACATTAAGGCGCTTGGAAGGAGAGCCTAGGTGCCCAATAGATGACACCTGGGCGTCAGCTTCTTAAGTCCCTTTTTGCTCCACGTCACCATTTCTTCTACATTTTATTTCACTTTTATTGTTTGTTGTACCTGAAATAAAAATATGAAAATATCATTATTTAATTATTTAAAGTACAACTTTATCCATAAAAGTGCCGGAAATTAAGCATACTTACCTACACATCGATCATC
Source organism: Phalaenopsis hybrid cultivar (assembly GCA_002079205.1). Taxonomy (NCBI): domain Eukaryota; kingdom Viridiplantae; phylum Streptophyta; class Magnoliopsida; order Asparagales; family Orchidaceae; genus Phalaenopsis; species Phalaenopsis hybrid cultivar. The sequence goes on from JXCR01094087.1 coordinate 15,972, forward strand.
TCCTCCTTCTGCCTCATGGCATCTCGAAGGGACCCCTATCCCCTCTGACCAAAGGAAAATATTTGTGTACATAAGTTGTATGCAGCGATGCGTACGCCCAGGGGTATTCAGGGGGTGCAGGAGGGTTATATCGGGGTTATACCCCTCTGTAACACATCTGTAACATCTTTGTAAACTACCTGTAACCTATAAATGAGTTTCGAGCTTCTATAGTTTCATGAGTACAAATAAATTACACGGAGTTTACAAAAAAATTACACGAAGATTACATAAGTATAACCCAAATATAACCCGTGTACACCTGAATAAGCAGCCCTCAGTACATCTTATCTACGCAAATATTTTCCCTGACGAAAACTTCTTGTCGCTCCCTTCCCTNACAGGAGTGTTATATCGGGGTTATACCCCTCTATAACCCATCTGTAACATCTTTGTAAACTACCTGTAACCTATAAATGAGTTTCGAGCTTCTATAGTTTCATGGGTACAAATGAATTACACGGAATTTACAAAAGAATTACACGAAGATTACATAAGTATAACCCGAATATAACCCGTGTACACCTGAATAACCCCTTCACTTAAGCAGCCCTCAGTACATCTTATCTACGCAAATATTTTCCCTGACGAAAACTTCTTGTCGCTCCCTTCCCTTCCTCCTCTACACCCAAAGCTCTCGCTTACTTCACCTCCGAGCTTCCCATTTCGGCCAGTCCTCAACTCCCCAAGCTCTTTCGCCCGAAGCACCCGCTCGGCTAAACTCCCTCTTCTTCTATACTCGACNGAGTTTGTATCCACGTGGTTGGGAGGTGTCAATTGTATCTCTTCATTGTTGGTGGTGACATCTTGGGTCACTTTCCGTTGTTAATCCTTCAGTTGGTGATTTATGTATCCCAATCGGTTGTGAGAGTAGGAAAGTTTTGTATCTTGTATCGTTTATTTGATTAGTACATCTTGTTTTTTTTTTGTTATCTTTATATCCTGTATCGAATTTTTTTTTGGATTTTTCTTGCTGAATAACACCACCCCCCTACAGTGTCAGGGAGATTGTTAAATTATACCTAATTTTAATCCTACAAAGGAATTACACTATGCTGATTTAGTCGTAGGTTGACCTTTTGAAGCGGCATGCCATTAGGATGCAGCCATCAATTGGGCGAACCTTTATAAAATTTTCACGTGTTTTTGTGCTCTGATTTTTTTTTTTTCTGTTTTCTGCATCACCTTATTTTTTCAAGGTTTGTATGCTTAATTATAGCAAATTCTATGTNCGTAGGTTGACCTTTTGAAGCGGCATGCCATTAGGATGCAGCCATCAATTGGGCGAACCTTTATAAAATTTTCACGTGTTTTTGTGCTCTGATTTTTTTTTTCTGTTTTCTGCATCACCTTATTTTTTCAAGGTTTGTATGCTTAATTATAGCAAATTCTATGTTATCTTTGTAAATCTTGCATATAAGTGTACTATTTTTTTTCAACATTCTTTACTCCATGTCATAATATTTTTCTTGATTTGCTTCTTACCCGTATGTTTATTTTGACTTTTATTGTTTCAGGTGCATCCTGTATTAATGGTGATTGGTTTTGTGCTCCTAAATGGTGAAGGTATAATGTTGCTTCCTTTTTTAATTTTATATTTGCAGGACCAGATAATATTTGTTGTATTAGAGAGAGGGAGGGAGGGAGGGAGGGAGGGTATAGGAAAGGTATCCCAATTTAAAGAAATTTAGTGAATGGAAGATTGTTAGGATGCTCCATGGAATTTTTTCAGAATGATCAGATTTGAACCTGCTCTTACCTTATATGTTGGTCTAGCTTGGTCAGCACATTTGGCTGCTTCTTTCTTTNCAACTTTGAAGTCATGTTAACCTTATAAGAAAACACGTAATATCTAAGTTTTGAGCGGCAAAAATCAAAAGTCAGACAATGTTTCTCAATAGAAGGATACTTTACCTTCGCCGGAATTAGACGTCGACTCAAGTAGTAGAGTGTGTTTTCCTTACTCTCATCATTAACCTGAGCTAACAGGGCTCCGAGAGAGTCGTCTAAAGCCGCGATATAAAGTATCAGAAGTCTACTCAAAATAGGGGCTGTCAATACAAGAGATGTCATTAAGTATTGTTTAATACTTTCAAATGTCCGCTGATATTTCTCGTCCCAAGTGAACTTGGCGTCTTTTTTAATTAATGTTGAAAATGGCTGACACCTATCTGATAGATTGGATATAAAACGTCTCAGGTGTGTCAATTTTCCTTGAAAAAATCATAATTGTTTCAAGGTGTCATTTCTAAGATAGATTTAATCTTCTCTGGATCGATTTCGATTCCTTGATGAAGGACAACGAATCCTAAAAGTTTTTCAACGGTAACACCGAAACCGCACTTTAAAGAGTTTATCTTAAGATTATATTGTCGTAATCGTCCAAAGACAATCCTCAAATCATACAAGTGGTTAGCCTTTACTTTTGCTCTTGATGAACAAGTCATCCACGTAACACTCAATTTGGTTTTGAATGAGGTCATCAAAGATCTTTGTCATGACTCGCTGTTAAGTTGCTCCGGCGCTCATCAACCAAAACGACATTACTGTATAGCAGAAGATCCCAATCGGCATTCTGAAAACTGTAAGCGTCGCATCTTCTGGGGCCATCTTGATTTGATTATATCCTGGCGATCCATCCAAGAAGGAGAAAATCTCATGTGACGATGCAATATTCACCATTAGCTCTGGTATTGACAACAAAAACTCGTTCTTTGGACATGCTTTATTTAAGTCCCTGAAGTCGACACATACTCGGATTTGTCCATTTTTCATCTTAACTGGAACGACGTTGGCTAACCATGTAGGGTATTGCTCCTCTCGGACAAAGTTATCGTCTATTAATTTTTTCGCCTCGGCAATGACTTGCTATTCTATTTCGAGACGCATTTTTTCTAGGAGCTTGTTTCACTGGTGTTATACTTTGATCTACTCCAAGTCTATGAACTGCGACTTCTGGAGACAAACTCGACATTTCATCATAACTCCATGTAAAGCAATTTATGAATTCTGTCAACAGCTTGACCAACTTCGTAGACTCATCGCTGAGTAGAGAGCTTATAAAAGTGGTTTGGGCTGCTCTTTAGTCCCGATGTTGATTTCCTTTAATNCTAAACTTGGCATTTCTTTTCACCATACATGTCGTTTATATTGCACATTGTTGGCATCAATTTTTGACATCACAAGCGTTGGGTGTCCACCTGCATGACTCACAGTGGTTTGCGATTTGTCCGTAGCATCCGATAGCTCAAGACACCCATCTGAAACCTTCCGACACTTGTTCGGGGCAAGTAGCTAGGTTTGGCGACGATTAGGCCTCGCCTGGGAAAATTCACTCTGGGAGGCCTATCCAGGTTGTGAGACGTGGTTAGTGCATAACCTAATGATTAGAAGTCACCACACGTCCATCCGGAACCTCCCACGGCCATAAAAAGCCATGCACCCACAATACATTTCCGGACCATAGAGCCTAGGCGCAGCAATTCCTGGTGCCATGGCCTTGGACAGGCTAAGTTTGATGCCTAGGCACCACCTTTCCTGGCATCATGGCCTTGTCGAGCCAAATTTTGGATCAACAGGCCAAGGCCATGACACCCAAAACTGGGCGCCTGGATGCTGGTCGCGATCTAGATCACAATTTTGACATTGTTTCGACATCGTGAGTCACCATTTTACATGAGAATTTGAAATATGGGTGGCTAATCTCACTTTTGCTCTCATCTAGAAGGATCCAATGCTTTTTTTAGGACATTTTGCTCATTTTCATGGGAGAGGGGTTTAGCCTAACATTTCCCCCTCATTTTTGTGAAGCCTGTGTTTTTGCCCGAGAGGGGCGGCGGCTCCGCCCCTTCTCCTCCTCCTTCTCCGGCTAGGGTTCAAAGGAAAGCTCTTAGGGAGGAGCTATTAGAGGCTTTGGGGGTTCTTTGGAGGAGATTCTTTGAGAGAGAGCAAGGAGGAGGTGTCCATTCATATTGTCAATTCTAATCGAGTTATCAAAGCTTCGTATTCTGTTTCATTGTTGGTACACGATTCTGTCTGGTGATAGGAGAATCTCAACATCCTCTGATCAGTTGTAACGAAAATCAAACTGTTTTTTGCTTTGTAGGGTATCACTATTTGCAATCCTTTGTCTTTNGCACGATTCTGTCTGGTGATAGGAGAATCTCAACATCCCCTGATCAGTTGTAACGAAAATCAAACTGTTTTTTGCTTTGTAGGGTATCACTATTTGCAATCCTTTGTCTTTTCTGGCCGAGGAAGCTCCATTGAAGTACATCTCCCAAAGTTGAGCATTAGAATGCTCCACATGCATTATCTGTTCATCTGGCAGGTCGTCGTTGGGAGGGTTACACAGCTGGTAGTGGGTGCGTTGCGAGGAAATCTGCCAAAATTTAACCTTTGATTGTGCGAAAAGGTACGAAAGTTATATCAAATTGCAATAAGATCATTGATCATCTTGCTAACCTCCCGGAAAGCGTAGGACGGGTCATCACGTATTGCAACAGATTTAACTTTGAAGTCATGTTAACCTTATAAGAAAACACGTAATATCTAAGTTTTTTAGCGGCAAAAATCAAAGTCAGACAATGTTTCTCAATAGGAGGATACTTTACCTCCGCCGGTATTAGACGTCGACTCAAGTAGTAGAGTGCGTTTTCCTTACTCTCATCATTAACCTGAGCTAACAGGGCTCCGAGAGAGTCGTCTAAAGCCGCGATATAAAGTATCAGAAGTCTACTCAGAATAGGGGCTGTCAATACAGGAGATGTCATTAAGTATTGTTTAATACTTTCAAATGTCCGTTGATATTTCTCGTCCCAAGTGAACTTGGCGTCTTTTTTAATTAATGTTGAAAAGGGCTGACACCTATCTGATAGATTAGATATAAAGCGTCTCAGGTGTGCCAATTTTCCTTGAAAAAATCATAATTGTTTCAAGGTGTCATTTCTAAGATAGATTTAATCTTCTCTGGATCGATTTCGATTCCCTGATGAAGGACAACGAATCCTAGAAATTTTCCAACGGTAATTCCGAAACCGCACTTTAAAGAGTTTATCTTAAGATTATATTGTCGTAATCGTCCAAAGACAATCCTCAAATCATAAAAGTGGTTAGCCTTTACTTTTACTCTTGATGAACAAGTCATCCACATAACACTCAACTTGGTTGTGAATGAGGTCATCAAAGATCTTTGTCATGACTCGCTGTTAAGTTGCTCCGACGCTCATCAACCAAAACAACATTATTGTATAGCAGAAGATCCCAATCAGCATTTTGGAAACTGTAAGCGTCGTATCTTCTGGGGCCATCTTGATTTGATTATATCCTGGCGATCCATCCAAGAAGGAGAAAATCTCATGTGACGACGCAATATTCACCATTAGCTCTGGTATTGACAACAAAAACTCGTTTTTTGGACATGCTTTATTTAAGTCCCTGAAGTCGACACATACTCGGATTTGTCCATTTTTCTTCTTAACTGGAACGACGTTGGCTAACCATGTAGGGTATTGCTCCTCTCGGACAAAGTTATCATTTATTAATTTTTTCGCCTCGGCAATGACTTGCTATTCTATTTCGAGACGCATTCTTCTAGGAGCTTATTTCACTGGTGTTATACTTTGATCTACTCCAAGTCTATGAACTGCGACTTCTGGAGACAAACTCGACATTTCATCATAACTCCATGTAAAGCAATCTATGAATTCTGTCAACAGCTTGACCAACTTCGTAGACTCCTCATCGCTGAGTAGAGAGCTTATAAAAGTGGTTTGGGCTGCTCTTTAGTCCCGATGTTGATTTCCTTTAATTCATTAACTGTCGTCTTTATTTCTTCTTCAAACTCCGACGGAGCATCATAAATTGGTGGATCTTCGTAATTATCGTTGGTATCGATGTACTCCTCTTCCATTCCACTAGTAACAACCATGCAAAATTCTGGATCATCGACTGACCCTACCGTATCAAATCCGACACCTTCCTTTGAGTTGAAAGTTCGACCCTTAGTGTTCCATAATTTCTCAAAAAGGTGTAATTTGTCTTTTGGTAAATGTTTAGGCACAAAACACTGTTGAACCAACTTTTTAACACACGAGGAGTAATATCCAAATGGTAATTCCATTAATTCATTAGAAATACTTTCATCCAAATTTATATGAACTTCCGAACTAGAAGATGGAGAAGCACGGTGGAACTTGATCGTTTTTATGCCCGCACTATGAACTTCCTTAACCTCCAAACTCTTGATCTTATGAGGGTGGATTGGAGTTAAGGTCATGGCTTGAACATAGTGGTTGATCCGATCATACATCGACTCGAAATCGCTTTCCTCTTTATCTTCCAAGGAGATTTCGACCTGAGGCTTCTTTCTGCTTGTTGTCATTGCGTTTTTCACGGACTTTTTTTCCTCGGAGCTTCCTTCCATGTCGATGTTGATAGTCGGTGTCTTCCGTTCAACAAGTGTTAGTTATTTCTTGCCCGCATCCGCGACCTTGATCTCGGATGGGCTAAAAGAACCTCAACCATCTCGTTGAAAAGAAGTGGTGGGAGATAGTTGAATCGGAGTCGATCGGNGAACTAGAAGATGGAGAAGCACGGTGGAACTTGATCGGTTTTATACCCACGCTATGAACTTCCTTAACCTCCAAACTCTTGATCTTATGAGGGTGGATTGGAGTTAATGTCATGGCTTGAACATAGTGGTTAATCCGATCATACATCGACTCGTAATCGCTTTCCTCTTTATCTTCCAAGGAGATTTCGACCTGAGGCTTCTTTCGGCTTGCTGTCATTGCGTCTTTCACGGACTTTTTTTCCTCGGAGCTTCCTTCCACGTCGATGTTGATAGTCGGTGTCTTCCGTTCAACAATCTTGTTAGTTATTCCTCGCCCGCATCCGCGACCTTGATCTCAGATGGGCTAAAAGAACCTCAACCATCTCGTTGAAAAGAAGTGGTGGGAGATAGTTGAATCGGAGTCGATCGGTCCTGCTCTTGCGAGCCTTTGGAATCTTCAGTCTTGCTTATCATGACATCTCTGGACAAGACGGTCTTCTTTGGAGGAGCATAGTAGGCGACATCTTCGTGGATACCTACTTTATGTATTGAAAATGATTGTAAATGTCATTTCATGCAATGCTCTTGTCATTCTTTGCAGTACTTGATGCAATGGTGTAGTGACGACGAAACCATATTATGCTCGTGAATCCAAGGTCGACCAAGTAGAGCGTTGAACGAAATTTTCGCGTCAACGATATGAAATTTTGCAGTTGTTACTAGATCACCAACCCTCATTAATGGCGTTATCGATCCAAGTACTTTTNTATGCAATGCTCTTGTCCTTCTTTGCAGTACTTGATGCAATGGTGTAGTGATGACGAAACCATATTATGCTCGTGAATTCAAGGTCGACCAAGTAGAGCGTTGAACGAAATTTTCGCGTCCACGATATGAAATTTTGCAGTTGTTACTAGATCACCAACCCTCATTAATGGCGTTATCGATCCAAGTACTTTTTCTCCTTTTTGGTTGAACCATTTTAACATCATTTTATCGGTGGAAAGCTCCTGAGCATCGACGTTCAAATACGCTAATATCCGTAGACTCATTATGTTGAGTGACACTCCCGGATCTACTAAGACTCTGGAGAGCACAAATTTGTCGATGCTGACTGAAATGTAGAAAGTGCGGTTATGGGTTGTAGTACCAAACTGTAGATCTTCGTTAGTGAAAGTCACCCCAGACTGTTCTTTCAAAGAACAAACTTAATNCCTACTAAGACTCTAGAGAGCACAAATTTGTCGATGCTGACTGAAATGTAGAAAGTGCGGTTATGGTTTGTAGTACCAAACTGTAGATCTTCGTTAGTGAAAGTCACCCCAGACTGTTCTTTCAAAGAACAAACTTAATTCGAGGACGTGTTAGCCAACTGAGCTAAGCAAATTTCTGGATCAAGTAGGGCATTGATCAGAGATTCTCTTATCTCCTTTGACAGGATCAGAGCGTCATAAATGTTTAGTTTGGCTGACAACTTCTTAAGATAAGCTAGTACGTTGTAANTTGGATCAAGTAGGGCATTGATCAGAGATTTTCTTATCTCTTTTGACAGGATCAGAGCGTCATAAATGTTTAGTTTGGCTGACAACTTCTTAAGATAAGCTAGTACGTTGTAATCAACTTTCTCCGAATTTCTAATTTCCTCTTGGGCATGCGTCTATTCCGTTGTTGGGGGTGGCTCCTCCTGAGTAATCACTTGTTTTTCTTTTTCCATTGGAGTCGTTCTCGGGGGTAGCACTTTTCCTCTTCTCAAATATACCTCTGTTATCACTTCTGACGCTGTGACCAACTCCTTGGGCGTTATTCTGAATTTGAAAAGTCCAAGTTGATGACAATCAGTATTCCTTTACACCCGAGGACTGATTCCTCACTTCCTGAACTGTCGTAGCCGGTGTTGATGATGTCCTCTTCGCCTTCATTGATGTACTTGTCGGGATTTTGTATGATTTGAGGATCATTTTAGGAATCGAAATCAGGGCTAAATTGGTTGTGATTAGTTAAATCATCATTAGAAACAGTCAAAATGTACCCAGAATCGTAAATATCTGAATTATAAGATCCCAGAGGGACATAGAGATAATCGTACAAAGTCAAGGATTTGAGGGGCATTTCTTCCAAATTCGGCGCAACCAATCTAACAGGGGCAGCCCCTACTCCACTTTTCGCGCTATCTACCTTAGTTTTGCTCATGACCTCCTTCTTCTGATGGTGCGCGATGGTGAACACTGGCTTGGCAGACTACAGACTCTAAGTTGAGGCTTGCGCTGAGACGGTCTGAATTTAATCCAGTATCTTCTTGTGCACCATCCAGCGTGCACTGTGTACGGATCTATCAGATAGATTGGTTCAGCCGAATTCATATTTACATAATCTCTTTCAAGTTCTTTTAAATATTCTTTCGGAATTGTTATATTTTCATTTTTGAAATTTCTCTATAGTCAATCTTTGAAGCTGAAATAACCCTCTATGGTATGTCCAAGTAATTCGTGGTATGAGCAATAATTGGGTTGATCTATCTTATCGACTTCCTCCGGTTTCTTCGGCTTAGGCAATTTGAACTCTGGCTTCTTGATTAGATTTCTGAACATCTTTGTCACGACGTCATCCTTGAAGGAATACACCCTGTTCAACCGAGCAGACATTGTCGAACCTTGTCCTCTATCTGTTCTGTAAGGCCTCTGTTGGAATGACTGTTGACCAAGCTAGCTATACTGCTGATCGTACTGCTGTACATGCTGGACATATTGCGGTGACTGCTGAACATACTGCTGAGGCTACTGAACATACTGCGGTAGCTGCTGAACATACTGCTGAGGCTGCTGAACATACTGCGGTAGTTGTTGAACGTATTGTTGTGGCTATTGAACATACTGTTGTTGCTGTTGAACATACCACTGAGACGGCTGCTGCGCATACCGCTAAGACGGCTCAGTCTGAATCTGCATGGGTTGCTTGCCCTTGTTTACCGTCGCCACCATTCCGGACTTCTTCTCGAATGCCTTTGGTGCTCTGGGCCTTTCAATCTTTTATGGAGGCTCTGTATGCTTAATCTCCTATTGTAGGCTATTGGTTTTGCTTAGTAGCTTTTCGAATGACTTGATGGTGAATCCTTTAAGCATGAAAGCTATCGCCCGTGAATGCTCTTTAGTAGGACCTCAATCGCATGCTGCTCCTGTAATTGATTCTTGCACTTAATGCTCAAATTTCTCCAACATAGAATGTACTCCACCAAAGTCTCTATGGGTTTTTGACGCTCCATTATAAGATCTCCAATAGGAATGTGATGTTGCACCTCGGCAAACCTCTTCACAAACAAATTTTCCAACTCTGTGAACGTTTTGATTGATTCGTTAGACAATTATGTATATCAATCAAATACAATCCCTAAAAGACTACTCATGAACTAGCGGAAGAGTAATGCCTCGCTACCCCCCGTATTGAAACAGCTTGCCCCGAAGTGCACCGTGCTGTCAGGGGTTTCCCGTTCCATCGAAAGACTTAAAGGTTGGTGGTACAAAACCCTTAGGATATGGGATGACATCGAACTCCTCCGGGTAGGGTCTACCCTTTGAAACCGATGCGTCCCCTTTTGATTGGGCTAAGGCTTCCTTTACTTGTTGTTCGACTAGTTGCGTAATGTCCTTTTCCGACACCATGTTTTAAGTTTGATCTTTCTTTGGCAGATCGTCTCGGTTGGCAGAAGCGACTTCCTTTCTTTCAGTAATATGAACAATCTCTGGCTGGTTTATCTCTGGGGATGCCACTTGCTGTGAGTGTGACTTTCCTTGCATTGCAATCATGGAGGTCATCATGTCTTCGATCTTCTTTTCAAGACGGTTGATTTGTTCATCTCTTTGCCAGAGGACCCATTGCCACTCATCTGCAGTGCTCTCCTCTAAAGACAGAGCATCGCGCGCAGATGTCGGGTCTCGACAACGTTGATTCTGACGAACTCCTCATCCATGTAGTATGACAGGTCATAATCTTCATCATCGGAATCTACTCGTTCTTTTGCTAGCTCGGTGATTTCAGCTTTGTGCTTCCCCAGTTTATCATTGACTTCCTTCCCTTTAACTACTTTAAGATCAATTGGAGCTTCTCGAAGGTCTTCCTTTCCTGTAATAAGTTCCGAGGCAACTGCAACGGCGGTGATCAGAGTATTGGACTTATGCTCCCTTTCAAGAGAATGCTCCCCTGACTTTTCCAAAAGTATTGGTTCGATGACCCTAGGTATCCATACTTTCTTTATTGACGTCGATGCTTTGAGACAGGGTGTCTCAGTAGCAACATCAATGCGTTGAAAGGGAGTGTGCTTCCTATCGTGCGGACCAGATACAATAGAGAATGGTCTCTTCCTATTATTCTTCTTTGGCTAGCTCTTGAGTTGGATGTGTCTTTGTGCTTTCCTGCTTGATCTAATCTTCCAATCAAATCACTT
>JXCR01094091.1:3392-54341 GCA_002079205.1 Phalaenopsis hybrid cultivar
ACCAAGAATGAGAAATTTATATGTGATATTGGGATGTCCCCAATTGCCAGGAGGATTTGAATATAGGACACACTCAAATCCCGGAGCATTGGGTTTCAGTTTTGGTCAAGTTAAGGTAAGAATTTCATTATTTGATTTAATCCCGGAGCATTGGGTTTCAGTTTTGGTCAAGTTAAGGTAAGAATTTTATTATTTGATTTAATTAAATCAGTCATGGTCACAATCTAGTGCAACATCGTGATAGTGTTCTACTTATCTCCTAAACTGAGGTTTGATGTTTGGATTTCTTAGGGTCATTTGAAAATTAGGATGATAAACTATCTCTTAAATTGTGCTCCTAAGATCTATGATGTCTGCACTTTAGTTTAAACTTGAAGTGTCCTAAAGTGTCTAATTTCAATTAAGTGTCTTTCCACTAATCCTCAAACATCTATAGATCCAGCTTAGCTCGCTATCAGGCTCCTAAAACCTAGGGGTAAACTCATAGTTTTGGCAAAAGAATTGTAAGTTGTGTTTCAATCCTAGTTAAAGGAATTGGATTTTAAATTGATTCAAAGCTTAAGGGATCTAAGTGTAAGTCCACTAATCTCTCAATCGTTATATAAATTCTCATTTCTTCCGATTCCAACTAGTCTTCCAATTTGCAATTCATTTTTCCTTATGTAAAAGAAAAGGTGGATTGTTCGATACCCTATCTCCTCTTTAAATTGTATCATCCAAAAAATTCAAATTTCAATTTTAATTTTCTCTCATTTTCTCTTTNTGGAGGAATTCATCATGGGATCACCTGAAGCTTAGCAACATGGTTAATCAGGAGACTTGTAAGAAGATTATGGCTATACATTTTAATCCTTTGCAAAAAGATAGATTGGTTTTAAGAAATTCATCTCAACAGTCCATTTCACAGATGATTTGTGTAACTTATTACTGCTGGCCAAGTACTGATTGGGGTGCTTTAATCTGGAATAAATATCTTTCTCCTTCTATGTTTTTTTTTCTCATGGAGATTGTTTAGAAAATTTCTGCCTACTCGTGACATTTTAAAGTTCAAAGGTATATAGGGAACCTTCTAGATGTCTTTTCTGTCATGCTGAAGAGGAATCATATAATCATATCTTTCTGAAGTGTGCTTGTGTACGAGAGGTGTGGTACTCTGTACTAAGATCTATGGGTGTTGAATCTAGAATTAATATCTGAACTACAATTAAATCTTGTTGGCGGGATTGGAAAGTACATAAATATTTTTTATGTTCCTCTTATTATTTTCTGGTTTCTTGGGAAGGCCAGAAATGCATCTCTTCATGATAACATAAGTTTTTTTGGTTTTCTAGTGATTAATAATTGTTTGGCTTACTTAGCTAAAATATAGAGTCTTATTTCTTCTCAGCATAAATCTTTTTATAAGGATAAAGTTCAACTTGTTATTTGGAGAAAGCCTACACATCCTTGGGTTAGATTAATGTTGATAGGAGTTTCACATAGTTTGATGCTGGTATTGATGTAGAAATCAGAATGACAAGTGTTTATGGTTCCATTCAGCACCTGTTATAGCTATAAATGCTTTTGAAACTGAGGTAATGGATGTTTATTGGGGCCTAAGAATTGTTGTGTTACTTGGTTATCAGTTTATTCATGTGGAGATTGATTCTCTTCGGCTGGTACAAATTTTTATTAATGTTATTTCTGTTCTGTGGTTTCTGGTTAACTGGGTCAACAGAATCAGATATTTGATTTCACATTTACCTATCATTTGAAGTCATACTTATCGGTAAGGGAATCAACCTGCTAATTGGTTAGCTAGAGAAGCTTCTCAATCCTGAGAAATCATTTGTAGCTCTTTAATTTCTATTAGTTTGCAGTTATTGTTACATGGGGATAGTATGAGCCTTCCACATGTTAGATGTAAAAGACTTTAAGTTTTCAAATAATTTTTGGAATATATATATATATATATATGCATGCATAATAAAAAATGGCATCGGCAGCGAGCTCTGCTAGGGTTTCGCCAGATGGCGATTCCCAGCATTTAAACTATCGACCTCACTCCATTTTTCCGACGTCTCTCACGACAACGATTTCGCTTCATCGGTTTCGTCAGGGTTGCTCACACGTCCCCCTATCAGTCGACGAAGCTCCTTCGTATGCTCGCACTCGCAGGTGTCGGCCGTTTTTTTTTTTATTTATACAACTTCGTGATTTAAAAAAGTGAATGATTTTGTGATTTTGAAAATAATTTAAATATAAATATATATATATTTTTTTAATTTTTTAAATGTAACATTTAAATTTTTAAAATAGGTGAGACCAAATGGGTCTCACATTTTAAATAGTTTAGATGATTGAATACAATACTACAAGTAATACACTTATGCCGAAGAATAAATATATCACTTGTAATAGGGATTCAATCACCTAGACTAAAGAATTTGTGACATCCGTTTTGGTCTGCGAAATATTTTTATAAAAAGGCCAACAAGTTCCCCTATCTAATATAAAAATTAGATAGGGTTTATTTTATATGGGTTCCTGGTTCTCTATAGAGGCAAGCCCCTATAGTTAATTACATCTTAAATGATCGAAATCACTTAAGAAAACTCTCGAAGAGGCAAGTCCCTATAGTTAATTACATCTTAAATGATCGAAATCACTTAAGAAAACTCTCGATTAAGATCAGGTGGTGTTGCTTTCAAGATTTCAAAGTTTAGGTTTTCACGATTGGACACGGGAAAATCAAATAGGAATGACTCAAAATAGGAACAATTATTTAAGGAATTCAAAGGGAAGAGAGTAGGGGACATCACAGATCCAGGAGAAACCTCGGAGATGTCACAACTATCCTATTGTTCGGCTTTAGGTCTTTGAAATGATGTTTATTTGATATTTCAATCCTGCAAATCATTTAGAATTTAGGACTTATGTTTACACAATATCGAACTGTGCAAATAGCCTAAAAAGATAGGAGGATTTACACCGTACAGCACGGTAACCTCGGAATCCTAAAACGTTAGGACTTATAATTGTACAACAAAGTTGTACAAAAAGCCTAAAGAGTAATCCTATATATTGTTATTTAAACTAAGGAAAGTGTATAGTGTTGTGAAAATGTTTATGTGATGTGAAGATGTTTTGCTGCTGCAGATCCACCTGGAAATTGTTCCTCATCGCGCTGCCCACGATGATCGCTCCAAACTCCTCGTAGTAGCACCTCCTGGTTTAGTTCTAGTTCTAAACATGCTCCTAACCACTAGGTTATTCTAAACTAAGGCATAGCATATCAAAATAACTAAGCATGCGGTGTGAAAGAAAAGTAATAATGCATTGTATAGTAAAGAGAAAAGACAATATAACATGCTGAAAGAATAGCATAACGTGCTATAAAGAGTAGTATAATATGCTGGGGAAGCAGTATAACAGGCTATGAAAATAATATAACATGCTTTAAAATAAAATGTTGTAATATAAATTAAACCTGTACACCTGAGAGGTTCATTGCTCCTTTAAATTTAGCNGGAAGTCATTTTGACAAATTCATCGATTTGCGTGTCAATTTTCTCGTGTCGAAAATATGACAATATGGGTGTCCTTTCCTACTAAAATTGGTATCCCGGACGTGTTGGCGCAGTCCAATTTGTCATCGGAGGTCATCCGGAGAAGTTCGCATTTTCATCCGTCATTTAGGCTTATTGAAGTTCGATTTCGTGCAATTTTGTGAATTTTGTGTATTTTGTGTGTGTATGTGACGAAAAAGTCGTGACGATGTTTTCCTAAAGCTTGAAGTCCTATTGGGAACTTTTCCCTTGAGTCTTCACAAAATAGCCCATAACTGCTCGTTCATAAGATGATGGTCTTGTGCCATAAATGTTAGACATCAAAGAAAAATAGGAAGTGGCTGGAATTTCTAAAAGGGTGGGTCTCAATTCTAGTTTTTCTAGGATGGTCAGTACGAATTCCTAGAGCTAAATCCTAGAATCCTAGAAAAAGAAATGACCTCAAAAATGAGGTCAACAGCAGGTCGTCTCTCCAGCCCGACGACGTCTGTCTGGTCGCCTTATCCGAAAACAACAACGACGTCTGTCTGCTCGCACCCAGCCTTTTCCTTTTCCTTTTCCTTCTCCTTTTCTGATTGCCTCGTCGGCGTTTGCAGAAAGCTCGCAAAACGTCATCTTTCGTTCCTAATACAAGGTTTGGTTACGTCATTTGTCCTCGCACTTCGTCTCCTTCCTCGGGTCGCAGATTGATGCGGCTCTCCACGCCGCTCCAGACTCTGGTCGTGGTCATCTTGCCTGGTGGAGATGACATCGACGCTCCGTTCCTATGTAACTGCCCTTGCCGGCGACAATCTTAATCTTACTCAAGCCCTTATTTCAGGTTTTGAGCCTGGTTTTGGTATCGGTAAATCTTGTATTGTTCCACAATCCTTTCACAAGGCTCTTCAAGGTGCTGGTAATTACATTTTCATTAAAAAGCTTGGTAAAAAAATAAAAAGCCTGCTCTTTTTTCTCTCTGAGGTTGAAACTAATACTTTTGCGTCTTCTTGGCATTTTGCTCTAGCTGGGAAATCTATTTATGGTCACCCTAAACTTGAGATCATTCGGAAAGATTTTGATGCTATAAAGCTATCGGGTAGTTGGAATATTGGCTTACTTGACGGTCGACATATACTTATTCAACTATCTCACGATGCGGATTACACTCATATTTTTTTCTCGAAAGGTAAGCAAGGTTGACAACCGTTTTATGAAAATCCTGAAGTGGACTGTCGACTTTGATCCAAAAGCGGAGTCTCATATCATTCCTGTTTGGATAAAGTTTCCGGGGTTAAAACTACACGTGTTTAACTTAGAAATTCTCTAATCTTTAGCAACTGCTTACGGTAAGCCTTTCAAGGTTGATAGCCCTACGCTTGTTGTCACCAGACTCTCTGTGGCTTGTGTGTTAGTTGAGAGAGATATCACCCAACTAGCTCCAGATGAGGTATGGAATGGATCGACTCACAACGGTATTAGCAAAATGTTGAAATAGAACCACACCCTCATTATTGCTCTCATTGTAGTATGTTTGGTCACACTTCTACTATTTGTTATCGTTTGCATCCTCATCTAAGGTTGGATATTGCTAAAGATCAGCAACCTGTTCAAAAATTTATTCATACTGGATTGGGGGTGGACGTCTTGCCACCTACCATCCCTGCTGAGGAGGTGCAACCCGACCCTCTTTCCAACACCGCAGACACTGTTCTTGATGAGAAATTTTATGATCACCCTCCTATTCAAACCCTTATTGTCTCAGATGAAAAACAACATACCCAAGCCGTACTACCCCTAGATGCTCCCTCTTTTGAACATTCTTTTCCAGCTGATGGATAGGAGCATGGTACCCTGGAATCTCATGAAACATCTTCTCATACTACTAGTACTGATCCAAACGTGTTTATATCACTCATTGTTATTGAAGAAGACTCACTTACATGACAAGACACACGAGAGTGCTCATTTGATCCAATAAAAGATCAGTCGGTACAACAAGTAGACGCTTCCGATGTTCAACAATCTACACATGTCTGACACACTTTAAATTAATTCACTGATCAGATGAATCAGTCTTCGGATGAAGAATGTCAAGTCTATTCCAGGAGGAAGAAAAAGAATGGAGGTCGACTTGAGCTCAGAAACTTATTGGACGATATATTGGTTACTACTGGCAATGGTACTCATCTTACCAATTTGTTAGCTGACTCCTTCCTAGAACTAGAGACAGAGGCAGAGCAAAATTTGGTTGTTCTCTAGCTACTCTGATACTACGTGTTTTGACACTTTCGGTTTTGAGGCTCTCATGTATTTTTCTGTATTTTTTTTTTTTATCTGGAACCATTTGCATGTGGTGTTTACCGTGTGGGTAGGGTGTCATGCTTGGGCCCTCTGATACAATCTATATGTATCTTTATTTTCTTTTAATATATTAGTCCTTGGGTTTTCTCAAAAAAAAAATTATATATATATATATATATATATATATNGGGTTTCGCCCGATGGCGATTCCCAGCATTTAAACTATCGGCCTCACTCCATTTTTCCGACATCTCTCACGACAACGATTTCGCTTCATCGGTTTCGCCAGGGTTGCTCACACGTCCCCCTATCAGTCGACAAAGCTCCTTCGTATGCTCGCAGGTCGTCTCTCCAGCCCGACGACGTCTGTCTGGTCGCCTTATCCGAAAACAACAACGACGTCTGTCTGCTCGCACCCAGCCTTTTCCTTTTCCTTTTCCTTCTCCTTTCCTGATTGCCTCGTCGGCGTTTGCAGAAAGCTCGCAAAACGTCATCTTTCATTCCTAATACGAGGTTTGGTTACGTCATTTGTCCTCGCACGTCGTCTCCTTCCTCGGGTTGCAGATTGACGCGGCTCTCCACGCCGCTCCAGACTTTGGTCGGGGTCATCTTGCCTGGTGGAGATGACATCGACGCTCCGTTCCTATGTCACTGCCCTTGCCGGCGACAATCTTAATCCTACTCAAGCCCTTATTTCAGGTTTTGAGCCTGGTTTTGGTATCGGTAAATCCTGCATTGTTCCACAATCCTTTCACAAGGCTCTTCAAGGTGCTGGTAATTACATTTTCATTAAAAAACTTGGTAAAAAAAATAAAAAGCCTGCTCTTTTTTCTCTCTGAGGTTGAAACCAATACTCTTGCGTCTTCTTGGCATTTTGCTCTAGCGGGGAAATCTATTTATGGTCACCCTAAATTTGAGATCATTCGGAAAGATTTTGATGCTAAAAAGCTATCGGGTAGTTGGAATATTGGCTTACTTGACGGTCGACATATACTTATTCAGCTATCTCACGATACGGATTACACTCATATTTTTTTCTCGAAAGGTAAGCAAGGTTGACAACCGTTTTATGAAAATCCTGAAGTGGACTGTCGACTTTGATCCAAAAGCGGAGTCTCATATCATTCCTGTTTGGATAAAGTTTCCGGGGTTAAAACTACACGTGTTTAACTTAGAAATTCTCTAATCTTTAACAACTGCTTACGGTAAGCCTCTCAAGGTTGATAGTCCTACACTTGTTGTCACCAGACTCTCTGTGGCTTGTGTGTTAGTTGAGAGAGATATCACCCAACTAGCTCCAGATGAGGTATGAAATGGATCGACTCACAACGGTATTAGCAAAAGGTTGAAATAGAACCACACCCTCATTATTGCTCTCATTGTAGTATGTTTGGTCACATTTCTACTATTTGTTATCTTTTGCATCCTCATATAAGGTTGGATATTGCTAAAGATCAGCAACCTGTTCAAAAATCTATTCATACTGGATTGGGGGTGGACGTCTCGCCACCTACCATCCTTGCTGAGGAGGTGCAACCCGACCCTCTTTCCAACACCGCAGACACTGTTCTTGATGAGAAATTCAAACCCTTGCTGTCTTAGATGAAAAACAACATACCCAAGCCGTACTACCCCTGGATGCTCCTTCTTTTGAACATTCTTTTCCAGCTGATGAATAGGAGCATAGTACCCTGGAATCTCATGAAACATCTTCTCATACTACTAGTACTAATCCAAACGTG
Organism: Phalaenopsis hybrid cultivar; assembly: GCA_002079205.1. Classification (NCBI taxonomy): domain Eukaryota; kingdom Viridiplantae; phylum Streptophyta; class Magnoliopsida; order Asparagales; family Orchidaceae; genus Phalaenopsis; species Phalaenopsis hybrid cultivar. The sequence continues at coordinate 10,963 of JXCR01094091.1, forward strand.
TTTATATCACTCATTGTTATTGAAGAAAACTCACTTACATGACAAGACATACGAGAGTGCTCATTTGATCCAATAAAATATCAGCCGGTACAACAAGTAGACGCTTCCAATGTTCAACAATCTACACATGTCTGACACACTTTAGATTAATTCATTAATCAGATGAATCAGTCTTCGGATGAAGAATGTCAAGTCTATTCCAGGAGGAAGAAAAAGAATGGAGGTCGACTTGAGCTCAGAAACTTATTGGACGATATATTGGTTACTACTGGCAATGGTACTCATCTTACCAATTTGTTAGCCGACTCCTTCCTAAAACTAGAGACAGAGGCAGAGCAAAATTAGGTCGCTCTCTAGCTACTCTGATACTACGTGTTTTGACACTTTCGGTTTTGGGGCTCTCATGTATTTTTCTGTATTTTTTTTTTTATCTGGAATCATTTGCATGTGAGTGTGTACCGTGTGGGTAGGGTGTCATGCTTGGGCCCTCTGATACAATTTATATGTATCTTTATTTTCTTTTAATATATTAGTCCTAGGGTTTTCTCAAAAAAAAATTGCATGCATGCATGCATAAACAACATATATAAGATATCAAATATATTTTTATTTCATATAAAACACAAACAAAACAAAATAAAAACAAAAACAAAAGATGATCACAAATACTCACTTAGAAATGTTTGGTAAGGGCATAAGTTAAGCTAGCTCAACCAAGTCAGCTAAGCAAACCGGTTAAACCATTTGGTAGATTTAAAATAAAGATAAGCAAATGTAAAGTAAGAAAATATGATAAAGTTATTTGGTTACCGGAAGAAAGGGGATTTATTTGGCTTAATTTGAGTAAATATTACGCTCTAATAAGATAGGATGTNCTGTATTTTCCAAAACATAAATTCTCAAATACCCGACCTAGCAAACGATGTTGGCCAGCGTTACACACATTATTGTCTGTGTCATACTTGTCATCGAGTCCCTGCAAGCATCATCGGCTCACCCTGTGCATTCTAAAGGCCAACCCAATGACTACCGCTGACGCCACCATGCACTTCACCAACACGTCCAATTTTAGTGCCACCACCATTCTTAAGAATTGATTTTCTCGTACTCTTATATATATATATATATATAAAAGATGGTTTCAAGAATTTCAAGAACTGCTCCGGGAGAATGTGGAGAATCATGGATTCATCTTTTTCTTTGTTGGTGAATTCTGTGAGTTTTGTGATTTTTTTGTTGGGGTGGAGGTGTAGAAACAGCTGCTTTCATTTCTATAATCTCCTTTCTTGGTGTTTCTTGAGTTTTGTGGCTTTTCTGGATTTCTTGCATTTCAAATTTTGAAGAGTTCTATTGTTCTATTGAGTTCTAGATCTATTATTTGAATCTGGTTGGTAGTACATTTACATTTGAAAGGAGTTTTAGATCTGTTTTTTTGGTTTTCTATTTTGATGCTATAGGAAATTCTCATTCCAATCCAGTTCTTGATTCTCTGCCTGAAAAATCAACTTTTGCTAGTGGTTGGGCATGGGGCTTTGGGGTTGGGGAATGGAGATAATCCTGTTTTCCCTCAATTATATCATGATTTTGCTGATGGTAAAGGTGATTGTAATTTGATCAAAAAAGATTGTGAAAAAAGATGGAAAACTTGCGTTGGTATTTTCGTATACTGAAATCTCGTCTGGCTGATGCCCATAAATTCACATTAATTGGAAAATTCCAATTGGGTAATCCGAAGATGGAGAGTATAAGGAGAACTTTTGAAGATCTTAAGCTAGTAGGTTCTTGGAAGTTGGCTTGTTTGATGGTAGGCATGTTATGATTCATCTTACAAGGGAAGAAGACTATGATTCATCTTACAAGGGTAATCCGAAGATGGAGAGTATATATATATATATATATATATATATATATGTATGCATGCATAAACAACATATATAAGATATCAAATATATTTTTATTTCATATAAAACACAAAAAATAAAAAATAAAAACAAAAACAAAAGATGATCACAAATACTCACTTAGAAATGTTCGGTAAGGGCATAAGTTAAGCAAGCTCAACCAAGTCAGCAAAGCAAACCGGTTAAGCCATTTGGTAGATTTAAAATAAAGATAAGCAAATGTAAAGTAAGAAAAGATGATAAAAGTCAATTGGTTACCGGAAGAAAGGGGATTTATTTGGCTTAATTTGAGTAAATATTACGCTCTAATAAGATAGGATGTGAAAGGATCAATGAATGAAATGAAAAAATAAATAAAAATTTATAGGACAAGCTAGATTTTGTAATAGCCTATAATCTTATAATAATAAATACAGTTTTAACCAATGAGAAGTGCACTTAATAACTTTCAAAAGTGGAGCTACTTAATCACAAATAGACTTCCATTTACTTGAAAAAAATGAAAACATTGATGAGATTATATCTGACCACACAAAAAATAATAACAGTTATGAATGTATAAAGAATATAAAAAAACTTTAGAAACAAATAAAATTTTCATTAAAAGATGGTAGAATTTCAAAGGTGAAAAATTTATGACTTTCACAATAATATGCTACGAGAGGTCAATTGGAATTCATTAACCGAGCAAAACCAAAATTGTGATANCGAAATATCACACTTTTGCCTTTTGGGAGCATATTATATCGCCCAACCAAAATTGACAAGATGAGAATGAAAGATAACTCTTTATTCATGTAGACATGTGTTTCAAATCAATCACAATTAAAATTTGAAGGTCTATTTCAGACATCATTTACCTGCATAGTTTTATGAAACAATGCAACAATCTTATATTGATTTGTTTAGCTCTCAAATTCTGAGAAAATTATGAAAAGCGAGAAATGAGTCTTACCACTTGAGCATTTTAGAACTGTCATTCATTGTGTCTAATTTTTTCGATAAAATTTTAGTTATATGTTTTCACCAAAATTGTATGGGATATAAATCAATTATGCCGTAGCTTTCTCGTATAGCTCCTCTTATGTTTATGACTCAAAGCTCTACTAAAAACTCTATCAGCACCTCCACAGACACCCATCCCTCTCTTTCTCTCCCTTGAGATGCTCTAATGATGACAAAAAAAAAGGTCCAACACCTTCCTTATAGTTTCAACTCGAATCTCCAATAGTAGTGTCTTATCAACACAACTTAAACTCTAGTGACGCATTTCAAGGACTCAAAGTTTTTATGACAACAATAATAGAGAATCCTTTTGTACATGGAGCAAGGTGTGGCAATAACATTCATATCATTTCCTCAAATTCCAAATTAATGTTTCAATGCGAGCTTACTTTTTAAATTCAAACTACTAGCTTTTCTTGAACATTGAATTAATTTTGAGGGAAAGGTAAAATTACATATTTTAAATCATTTACTACTGAAAGATAAAATTTAAAAACTATATTTTCATTAAGTTGTAAATATTTTTGAATTATCAAAACTATCAAATTTTTGGCTTTCTATTTCAAAAAAAAAATAATTTTGGTTATTATTAACTTTGCTTTATGAGCATTAATGAGCATAAAGGCATCTATGTTATTAATACAGANCATTCATATCATTTCCTCAAATTCCAAATTAATGTTTCAATGCGAGCTTACTTTTTAAATTGAAATTACTAGCTTTTCTTGAACATTGAATTAATTTTGAGGGAAAGGCAAAATTACATATTTTAAATCATTTACTACTGAAAAATAAAATTTAAAAACTATATTTTCATTAAGTTGTAAATATTTTTGAATTATCAAATTTATCAAATTTTTGGCTTTCTATTTCAAAAAAAAAGTAATTTTGGTTATTATTAACTTTGCTTTATGAGCATTAATGAGCATAAAGGCATCTATGTTATTAATACAGATGCAATAGTAGCATAAAAACCTAAACAACAACATTTAAATTTCTATTTAAATAGAACAACCTGATAAATAGATTTCCAAACAACAACAACCGCTTTAGCAAAATGTTTTCCTATAAAAATTTTAAAACTAACATTACATAAAATAATAATTGCCCCAATCAAACCCTTATATTCATCAATTGCCTCCAAATATGTAATGCAGTGCTGACTTCCAAATTGTCTATTGAGTAAGCATCTTGTTTATGTTTATGAACCTTAAATAGAATGATTTACCTAGTTTTTATAAACTGAAATTCAAAAATAACAGTTTCACAAATTGCAGCTACCAAAAGTTCAGTTCTCCTTATATTATGCAAAAACTTGTTAAAAAAATTTATATTTTTAAATTAATTTCGTATTAGCCCTCAAACGCTCGAATTTCATTGCTAACTTTACCATTGCTATATCAATAAGGCACTTCAAAAGTATTTGGAAAATTTACAAAATGGTTCATATATTGTAAATTTGTTTTTTTTCTTTTTTTTGCTATTGCATGTCATTATATAGAAACCAGAAACTGACGCTGTGAGCACAGGCATCAAAGCACAGATAACCGAGCAAGTTCTTGACACATATCTGGGAGGCGGCGTCANAATTTGCAGCTACCAAAAGTTCAGTTCTCCTTATATTATGCAAAAATTTGTTAAAAAAATTTATATTTTTAAATTAATTTCGTATTAGCCCTCAAACGCTCGAATTTCATTGCTAACTTTACCATTGCTATATCAATAAGGCACTTCAAAAGTATTTGGAAAATTTACAAAATGGTTCATATATTGTAAATTTGTTTTTTTTCTTTTTTTTGCTATTGCATGTCATTATATAGAAACCAGAAACTGACGCTGTGAGCACAGGCATCAAAGCACAGATAACCGAGCAAGTTCTTGACACATATCTGGGAGGCGGCGTCATCCCGGCAGCGATCCCCTGGCTTCTCACCAGCTCGAAGTACTCACGAGCAGCAGCAAATACAGCAACAGCCACAACAGCAGTGAAAACCCACCCTCCAGCCACCACAACGCCGCCACCTCCAATCCCAATAGCGAGCCCGGAAAACACTCGCTTACGTAGTTGGCCTCCATCCTTCTGCTGCTCCGGCTCGATGATCAATGCCTCCGCCGCCTGTATATAACCCAAATCACAACCCTAATACCAACTCCTGTAGGAAAATAAGGAAGATGAGAACGCAATGATTGAAGGAAAAGAGAATGCCTCAATTGTCACAGGTTTGTGCTTGTTGGAATCCAATTGGTTACCACCGGAGGAAGAGACGAATGCGGAGTAAAAGCGGCGGGAGCGGAGTAGGGAAGGGTGAAGGTGGCGCGCCGAGGGGAAACGAGCGAAGACGAGGGCTTTTGCGGCGGCACGTCGATGATGGGGGCAGAGTGAGAGTGTAAAGAATGCGCAGCGATCAAGCTCAAGGACTGTGGCAAACGGCATGGAAACTGGATCGCCGGCGGCGAACCAGAATGGCGGCATAGATGACGACGAACGGCGCGAAGCNGGACTGTGGCAAACGGCATGGGAACTGGATCGCCGGCGGCGAACCAGAATGGCGGCATAGATGACGACGAACGTCGCGAAGCGGAGACGGTTTCGGTTTGGTCGAAGCAAAGTAGACCGACACGGGGGCTTTTATTCCTAATTTCGNACTCGAAGTACTCACGAGCAGCAGCAAATACAGCAACAGCCACAACAGCAGTGAAAACCCACCCTCCAGCCACCACAACGCCGCCACCTCCAATCCCAATAGCGAGCCCAGAAAACACTCGCTTACGTAGTTGGCCTCCATCCTTCTGCTGCTCCGGCTCGATGACCAATGCCTCCGCCGCCTGTATATAACCCAAATCACAACCCTAATACCAACTCCTATAGAAAAATAAGGAAGAAGAGAACGCGATGATTGAAGGAAAAGAGAATGCCTCAATTGTCACAGGTTTGTGCTTGATGGAATCCAATTGGTTGCCACCGGAAGAAGAGACGAATGCGGAGTAAAAGCGGCGGGAGCGGAGTAGGGAAGGGTGAAGGTGGCCCGCCGAGGGAAAACGAGCGAAGACGAGGGCTTTTGCGGCGGCACGTCGATGATGGGGGCAGAGTGAGAGGGTAAAGAATGCGCAGCGATCAAGCTCAAGGACTGTGGAAAACGGCATGGAAACTGGATCGCCGGCGGCGAACCAGAATGGCGGCATAGATGACGACGAACGGCGCGAAGCGGAGACGGTTTCGGTTTGGTCGAAGCAAAGTAGACCGACACGGGGGCTTTTATTCCTAATTTCGGGGCATTACATAGTAACACTATTTTTATTTTTAAAGAGTCAAAAATATATTTTCATTATATTGAATCTATATTTTAAAAATGTGTCTATACGACTAAAGAGGTCTAATGGTACCGAGTCTGCCAGATGACCGCAGGTCTGTAATATGACTAAAAGGTTGTCATGCAATCAAAGGGTTGCAAGATGACCGGAGGTCTATGGGAGGTTTGCCAGAAAAAGACCAAGGACAGTTAGATGACCGGAAGTCAGTTAGGTGACCAGAGGGCTACTAGATGATGTAGGTCTGCCAACCAACCGAAAGAGAATCCGACAAAGGTCTAGTACCCTTTGTCATACAATCAAAGGGTTGCGAGATGACCGGAGGTCTATGGGAGGTTTGCCAGAAAAAGACCAAGGACAGTTAGATGACAGGAAGTCAGTTAGGTGACCAGAGGGCTGCTAGATGATGTAGGTCTGCCAACCAACCGAAAGAGAATCCGACAAAGGTCTAGTACCCTTAGAATCTTACAAGTATCAATGTGAAACTCCCTCAAAAACTCCCCCAATGATCTTCAAAAATCGCCATAAAACAAGCAAGCTGATTGGCTACCTAAAGGCCAACTGACTACCCGCTCTCGAAAGCCTGCTCTCGAAGCTGGNCTAAAGAGGTCTAATGGTACCGAGTCTGCCAGATGACCGTAGGTCTGTAACATGACTAAAAGGTTGTCATACAATCAAAGGGTTGCAAGATGACCGGAGGTCTTTGGGAGGGTTGCAAGATGACCGGAGGTCTATGGGAGGTTTGCCAGAAAAAGACAGAAGGTCAGTTAGATGACTCGAAGTCAGTTAGGAGACCAGAGGGCTGCTAGATGATGTAAGTCTGCCAGCCAACCGAAAGAGAATCCGACAAAGGTCCAGTACCCTTAGAATCTCACAAGTATCAATGTGAGACTCCCTCAAAAACTCCCCCAAAGATCTTCAAAAATCGCCAATAAACAAGCAAGCTGATTGGCTACCTAAAGGCCAACTGACTACCCGCTCTCGAAAGCCTGCTCTCGAAGCTGGCAGGCTTTCAAGAGCAATGGCAACCGATTTCCAGATAAGATAACCAACCGACTCGAAGACCTGCCGACCAAAATGTCCAAGTACAAAAAAAGNACTTTCAAGAGCGATGACCAACCGATTTCCAGATAAGATAACCAACCGACTCGAAGACCTGCCGACCAAAATGTCCAAGTACAAAAAAAGATTCTAAAATTTGTTACAAATACAAAATGCACGAAAAAAGACAATAATGTTTTATAACGCCCTTATTAAAGTAAGGACAAATATATATGCCCTTTTTCTTCTATAAATAGGGGGTCCAAAGCATGTATGTGTAACTTTTTGCCTCTCTAGGCTTCGACCTCTTTAGTCTCCTCTCTAGACCCACTCTTGTAGGGAAATCTTTCTCTTTTTCTGTCTTTTGTAACCCTCTGTTATAATATATAAAACAGGTTACAGAGCTCGCAAATACTTCGTTTTCTCATACGTGGCAAGTCTCTACATGCTCTTTCATTCTTTTTTCTTTTTTGTCTCTCTCTCACTTCTCCCTCAAGCTACATATCAATTTGATCCTTGGGTATGCCTCACAAGACAAATCTAGATTCAACATCATAAAAATTGCAGTGAGCATGAAGCATGCTGCTAATAAGAAAGGAAGCGAGACCAATGAGANATTTGAATCTATATTTTAAAAATGTGTCTATACCGACTCTAAAGAGGTCTAATGGTACCGAGTCTGCCAGATGACCGCAGGTCTGTAACATGACTAAAAGGTTGTCATACAATCAAAGGGCTGCAAGATGACTCAGGTCTAGCGGGAGGTTTGCCAGAAAAAGACCTAAAGTAAGATGGCCAGAGGTCAGTTAGATGGCCAGAGATCAGTTAGGTGACCAGAGGGCTGTCAGATGTGTAGGCTTGCCAGCCAACTAAAAGAGAATCCGACAAAAGTCCAGTACCCTTAGAATCTCACGAGTATCAATGTGAGGTTCCCTCAAAAACTCCCCCAAAGATCTTCAGAAATTGCCATAAAACAAGCAAGTTGATTGACTACCAAAAGGCCAACTAACTACCGCTCTCGAAGCTGGCAGGCTTTCAAGAGCGATGGTCAACCGATTCCCAGCCAAGATAGCCGACCGACTCGAACACCTGCCACCAAAATGTCCAAGTATTCTAAGATTTGTTACAAACACAAAAGGCACGAAAAAAGACAATAACGTTTTATAACGCCCTTATTAAAGTAAGGACAAATATATACTTGATCATTTATCTTCTATAAAAAGTGGGTCCAAAGCATGTATGGGTAACTTTTTGCCTCTCTAGGTTTTGACCTCTTTAGTCACCTCTCTAGACCAACTCTTGTAAGGAAATCTCTCTCCTTTTCTGTCTTTTGTAACCCTCCGTTATAATATATAAAATGTGTTACAGAGCTCGCAAATACTTCGTTTTCACATACGTGGCAAGTCTCTACATGTTCTTTCATTCTTTTTTCTTTTTTGTCTCTCTCTCACTTCTCCCTCAAGCTTCATATCACTTTGATCCTTGAATATGCCTCACAAGACAAATCTGGATTCAACATCATAAAAGTTGCAGTGAGCATTAAGCATGCTGCTAATAAGAAGGGAAGCGAAACCAATGAGAAGAAATGCACCTCAGAGACCTTCTTAACAAGGATCACTCTAAGAAGTTCATGTAACAACAAATCCGGAGCCCAAAATGTCGTTTATATTGGCTTCCTAAGGGCTTTGGCTAGAAGGCGAGTATCACAAAATGGATAGCGGGCCAACAGTCAAAACAACCGACCAACCATACCTGTGTATTTTTCGGACAATTTCGGGCGGCTGACACCTTACCCAAAAAAATAAATGTAGTATTATTTTAAAACTTCTCTTATGTTATGACACAAATTTCTTTAACCCCTAGTCCATTTGACATTTGGGGGACTTAAATCAAAGAAGCAATACTAATAGCGTCCCCAAAGAGGTCCGGTCGACTGAATAGGACACATCGCTCCCACATCGTAACTCTTAGTCTTGAAGCTTAAATAAGATAAAGCCCTGGAAGTGGTTTCCTACCCAGTAGCGTCAAGCTTCACAAAGAGTACGACACAAATCACCCTAATAATGAATCTCGGCGGTTACCCCCACAATGGCAGCGACGATATCAGCCTAAATCCTAACGAAAGGTGAGTCCCATTCCAGATGATAGTTCGATCGTGCAACTTAGAACTTGAAAAATGTAAGATGCGAGCCTGACAACAATACCATAAAATAATAAAAGTGACTACATTGACATTATAAACATATGATCAGCATCCTAACAGCATATCTGACCCACAACGCCAAGCATCAAAAAGTCAGTCACAAAGATCAACATAAACATAGCTCTAGAGATGGTTCACTGTCTATTAGAGACAAGCTCCATGAAGGATACATTGCAAATCACCTCAGTAACGATTCTCGGTTGTCGTTGCGAAGGCAGCGACAAGATTCACCTAAGTCCTGGTGAGAGTTGTGGGCAAACCGAGGCGACAAATTGGACCGAGTAAAAGAGACAAGCCGTGTAAGACTTGTGTTGAGTGGTGACATATCAAATAATGACCAACCATATTTCTGAAGGTCCAAGTTATCAAATAAAACCAAAACTCATCACCAAGAAATTATCACACAAAAAAAATTGCATTAGATGAAAAATGCTAAAATAAAGGCGAAAAACAACCAAAACCTTCAGTTTATTTCCTATTTGAGAAGGTTACTAAATTTTTTTAATGCATTATCTTTTATGTAAAAAGAACAAAATAAAGATATTTTCATAGTGATAGATGAGGTTGACTGAGGGTCAGTCAGCCGATTGAAAGTTAGTTAGATGACTAAAAGATTTGCTCAATTGATTAAAGGACTGAATAACAAACATTCAAGGCATGATAGTTGATAGAAAACATTAGGAGACTAGCTCGAAGCCAACAAGATTGAGTGCAAAAAGATGTCAAAACCGAGGAATTATCATTAGTGAGTAAATGGAAAATATGATCACATTTTTTCTTTTAAAAAATCTCATTCTTATCGCTACTTCTTCTCTTAAAAGTAAAAGAATTTGGGAACTTAATTTGCACACTAAATATGTGCTCATGTTGATCCTAAAAATATCTAACATTATTGAAGGTCGGCTGGATGATTGAAGATTTAGTAGACTATCGAAGGACTAGCAGATGATCGACGGGTTGTCAAACAATCAAAGATCTGTCAGATAACTGGAGGGCTATCAGACGACATAAGGTTTGTTAGATGACTGAAGGGCTACAAAAAGACCACCAAAGTCTGTTGGAAGATTACCAAAGGTATGTCAAATGATCGAAGGTCTTTCAGACAATCCAAGATCTGTCAAAAAATCGGAGGTTTGTCAGACAACCGCAGGTCAGCCAAACAACTCAAGGGCTATCAGACGACTGGAAGGCTACCAAACAATTGGACATCTACTAGACGATCAGAGGGCAGCGAGAAGACTGAAGGGCAGCTAGAAAATCAAAAGTCCATCCAGACTGACTAGAAACAAACATCCACACCAACGACCAGACAAAGGTCTAGTACCCCCTGAAATTTCACAAGCATCAATGTGAGGCTCTTTTAAAAACTCCCCTAAAGATCTCCAGAAATCACCAAAAAACAAGCAAGCCGATCAGCTACTCTAAGGGTGCCCGACTGTGGATCTCAAAGTCGATCAGCTTCTCAGAGCAAAGGCCAACTGATATCCTGATAAGATAGTTGACCGACTCGAGGACCTACCAACCAAAAGATCCATGTAGATGTCAAAATCAATTACAAATATGAAAAGACATGATAAAAGACAATAATGTTCTGTAACAACCCTATTAAAGCAAGGGCAAACATGTAATTTTTTACATTTTGGCCCTTTATTTTCTATAAATAAGGATTCTATTGCATGTATGAGGGACTTTTTGCCTCTATAGAGTTTGGCCTCTTTAGACTCTTCTCTAGATCCACGCTTATAGAGAGATCTCCCTCCCCCCTTCTCTCTCTTTTGTAACCATAGTTACTATATATATATGGGTTACAGAGCTAGGGAATGCCCTATTTGCCTCTATGTGGGAAGTTTGTATGTACTCATTCATTCTTTCTTCTTCTCAAACTCTCTACACTTCTCCCCCAAGGTTCCTACTACTCCGATCCTAGGGCATGCCTCACAAGACAAATATAGATTCGCCGCCATGAAACACATCTCAAGGGAATAAAGCGTAAGAAATGACAAATAGAAATAGATGGACAGAGAGGAGTGCACAATAAATGAACAATAATACGTTGTGTGTATTATTCCTTTTCACATAAACTGATCTCTTTATTTATAGAAGAAAGGGTGAAATATGTGATATTACATTTCTGCCTCTATTTTAATGAGGTTTTACAGGACATTCTAGATATTTTACATTTATGAGTCTATTACTCGGTTTTCATATGGCTCGGTCCATAGGCTAGCATGAATTTGGCTCAATAAGACTGATTTGGTCGACTAGGTTAAGTTAGTACAATCGGTCGACTGATCTTGATTAACTTCGGGTCGACATGAATGACTTGGTCGATTAAACTTTGTAAGTTGATCTATCTAGGGTGGCTGTTGGATCTCAATCCTTGGATGAAAAACTCATGTCGGTAGAACTAGTCTAGCCTATCGAGTAGAGGGTAAATCATTGCAACTAAATAGATAGCTTATTATTTGAAGAGGGAGTCAATTGTGATGATTGTGAACCCTCATTGTGTTAACAATTCTTTGGCCCTAATGAAGAACCTCAAGAATGTCCGTGGGACTACTCGTCATGCCGATGAACTGAATTCTTTTCTTGGGGTAGATCTACCGAGAGGTAGGTCATGCTTTTCCTTGGCCTTCTGGTAGCAGTTAGCATGGATGCTTGTTTATCTTACTCTAGTCTGATCGATCAAACTCATATCATTCATTTAGCTAGGGTAGCATTCATCCTTTTGCCCGGATGACTGTATTCAAGGACTATTTGGGATAGTTGTAACTGTTTAAAGAAATTGTTGTGAAGCTATTGATGAAGAAGTTGTTGTGGCTATTACAAAAAAATGAAAAAGTCAGACTGCAACTTTCTAGCAGCTACCGTAAGTAACCATAAATGGTGAGAAATCACAACTTTTAGCAGCATCTTTTTAAGAATATAGATAAAAAATAGTTTATCAAATAGAAAAAATTGAGGTGCGACACCACACCACCGCCGCACGACCGCCCCAAACGCACCCTCAATGAGATAAATAGGTCTCTTAGTCTCTTGTCGTTGAGTCCTCCTTTGTTGTACTTTCTTATTTCTAGACCATTGGATCTCCACAAGATCTACGCTGGCACATTCTTGATGTACACACACACACACACACACACACACACACACACACAACTATCAACTTTTAATTAAATTGAATTTTAATTGTATATCTCAAAAAAGGTAAAAATTAAGAAAATGACTTGTTATGGTCATTCTTTATTTTAAGTGGTTGAAGGGTTTGTTTCTTATAATAACTTATTTTGGAGAATTACTAGAGGCATTCTCCCCTCTTAGGAAGCCATGTCTTCTTGGTGACCTGATCTAAGAGCTTAAGTTTTTTGGCAATTTATCTTAGGAAACTCTCTTTTCAATGACTTAGCTCAAGTCTTCTTTATTTTTATTTAGTCAAGAAGTAATCATTTCTTAGTGACATGTTCTAAGAGCTCGTCCCACTTGCAATTTGTTTTCAGAAACTCTCTTTTATTGATTCATTTTAAGCACTTACTTCATTTAAATAACTTATTCTAATCACCCATTAGCTAACATTATTCCCTCCTAAGAAGTCATTCCTTCTTGATGACCTTCCATCTAACTTTTCTCGCTCAAAAACTTATCCTTGGAATTTTCTTTCTTAGTAAGCTTTGATGATTCAAAATGGATAAATTTATTTCTTGAGAAGTAATTACTCTCAACAACTTATCCCAAGATGTTTTTTCTGGTAACCTCTTTTGATCAACTAACAACTTTATTGTTAGGGAAGTTGCCACATTTTATAATTTATCTTAAGAGGTTTTTCTTCATGATCAAATTTAGTCAAAACTTGTCGAGCACCATTTATCCCTTGATGCGAGCATTCTCAAAAACCTGCTCCCAAGAATTATATCATCCTTGATAAATCAACATAAGAATTCAGCTTTCTCAATGTGTATTATGGTCTTTTGACTAATGTCATCCTTACTTGAGAGCTCGAGTATATTGGTAAACTCATATTGAGAGTTCACCCTTCTATAAGTGATTTCATTCATTTCCTCCTTAGGAAGTTAATTGCTTGTTATTAAACTTGTAACCATAACTATCTATTATACTTGTCATTGTCTAAAACATCATTTGGATTAGGCTAATGTTGTCATATAATTTGATATATATGCAATTTAATTTGCTCAATAGAAATCTCTTAGAATCAAAAATCAAGCATGTTAAAAGTGTTCATGAATTAAATCAAAGTTAAATGCCAAATTATTGAGAGTACATTAAATTCTCATGCCAACAAATCAAGCATCAATAATAAATTATATATTTTTTTAATTTTTTACGTGACAAGTCATTATATTAAAAATATCATTGAAGTTTAATATATAAAGCATTCATAAAAGTATTCATAAAATGTTCATAAGAAAATACATTATAAGCTTCTCAATTAAACTCAAAAGGTGTTTATTTTTAATAGTTTGAGGTAGTATATCCCAAACTTTGTGGTATGCAATGCATATAGTTATTAAATACTTTGTAGAGCAACTATGGCCCTAAATCTAAAACAATACTCAACTAGGTTAATGATGCCTTTGAAAGATTTAAGTTGAGGAATATTAAGCATGGTTAGCAATGTCTCCTTCAAAAATCTCCACTACAATGTCAAAGATACTTTCTAGATTCCTCATTAGCTTCACCCACACTGTTATCTCCTCCGTGAAAAAATTAATTTGAATCATTCCATAGGTATTGTAAGATATGCATATAAATATATAGAACTAACGGTTTGTTTGGGGCAGCTGCAACTTATTTAAAAGTAGTTGTGTAGCAACTATGGCAGGAAGCTGCTGCAGATAAGCTGAATTTCTATTTTTTTTTATTTTGAAAGAGCTATAGCACAGCTGTTTCTGAACAAATGATCTCTCTGTCCATGTCCTGTAGTGTTGCTTATAACATAACTATTCATACTAGCACATTCCATACTTGAAAGCAAATATATAGTTTGAACATTATAAAATAAAAATAGACACCTCATTAAACAGTGAGTAGCACGACAATCAAAGTTAAAAAAAAACTATTAACATAACAATTAATAATATAATAATATTAGTTTTAAAATGCACTTCATTAATGTGTCAAGAGATAATTCATCCTCCAATGAAACTCTCGATGCCCAACCACTATTGACAGTGGAATTCTCCAACCCATCCGCCCACCTAAAGAAGTTACAACATTATGCTCTTCTCTTCGGATAGCTGTAAAATAGTCTCCCACAACTATGTTGTTGTTGCGAAGTAAACCTGAAACATTGTAGTCTGTTGTAGCAGTACAAAGCTTTAGAGGTGCCAAACATCCTCGAGCTCATCTTTTCTGAAGGCTTAAAAATACAAAACAAAGACATTTTGAGTGCAATATCGTGAAAATAAATAATAAAAGTAATCAATTAAAGTTTTATGCAGTTGTGAGGGACATTATTAGCTCCTTCAAAGTCGAGAATGTGATATTTGGTATCCGGAAATGACTTTGGATACCCTCTTTGTAAAAGATATCCAACATTGACCAAATAATAATTATGTGTCACAAATACAATAATTAGTATTACATTGGAAATATATCTATTAGGGTTTATGGTGAAGCAAACTTGGAGTGGGTGAGAAAAGCTGTAATTCTTATTTCTTGTGGCAAATTTGAATATATGATTGTCTTGTGCATTGTCTTTCCGATCAATCATAACAAAAGTAAAGCACATGTTGAAATCACATACAATCATTGCATTTTCTGTTGGTGATCCACATCTCCCAATGAATGTGATATTTTCATTATTTGACACATGCATCCACGTGTATTTCATCGATTTCTCCAATAAAATTCTATTAAAATTAATAAGGGTATATAAAATAATGTATTTAATTGACTTCTAGAATTAATGTATAAAAAGAATTACCTTGAAATATAACATAAATCACGGGTCATGTGCAATCTCTATGGAAGTCCTTTCAAATGTTGGGTTGTCCTGCATGATAAATTTTGATGATAAATTGGCTAGAGCATTCAAATCAATTGAAAAGTATCTGATTGCTTCTGATGAGTGTTAAAATCGTTTCATGACCTCTCATAGATTCATTCTGTGATGAAATGTAAAGGGTTATTGCTAACACCTCTTTGGAATTCATCTTATAGGAGTCATGAAGTCCATGATTCATGTGTAGTTCATCCAAGATATTGATGAATATGGGCGATGTCATACACATATTAATGAATCTCGTTGGGTGCCCTAAAAACATCTCTCCAACCCATTAATCACCAAAGTATGAAAATGTCATGCAAAGAGATCGAGCTATGCATAAGTTATTGAACTCATACATCAAACACACTGTAACTACAATTCATCTTTTGCAGCTCTCTCTATGTGCGTCCATCTTATTCACTGTACATTGAGCCACGACATGTAAGATTCAATATAATTAGCTTCTGTCAAAACATTACCCAAACAAAGAAAAATAGTAAATAAACTTGAAAAAGCAAAATAACAAAGTGCTCGATGAAAAACAGATATCCAAAATAACATTACTAGTGTCAAAATTAAAAATAAATATCCAAACAACATAAAATGTTTCCCAACAAAAAATAAATATAAATTTTCTAACAAGTAGAAATGACCCTCAAGTGTCACTGTTCTCATGAAAATAATGTAAATAATTACCCTAAGGTCAAGAGTCATTTTCATGAAGAATTCTCTCTGAGTCGGGTCTTCAAACAACTTCATCGAGAATAAATACAATGACATATCCTCATAAATTTCTGAAGTTGCTTCTAGAATCCACATAACTTATTGAATGGAAGTTGCTTTTGAAGTATCAGGGTCATTAGTGCATGAAAAAACTAACTGTGAAATTTGATTTCTAATAAAAATAACACTTTTTTTTCAACCCTTGTATGCTTAGAATGACTGGAAGATTCAACTTCATTAACGTTAGGCTAAAAGCTTCATTTGAACTAGAAGGTAGCCCAACATCCACACGCTCGGCAATGCCAACAAACCCTGTCCCGCTAGGGGTCATTGCATGGTCGCTCATGGCAAAGACTCCACGAAACATATAATCTAACTTTTCCTTAAGCTCGAGGTCGATACCTTTCAACTTAAACTTTTTAGCATTTGGAACCACCTATAAAATAATGGGTTATTCATTTGTTGACATAATTGAAGATGTTTATAATTGATAAGGGAATTCATGCAACATAAATTCTCACATTTAACCTCTCGGCCCACCATTCTTTGGAAACATCTATGGCTTGCTTTATAAGGTCCCAATTCAAGCCAGTGGAACCACATTTTCAACTCTTTCCATATTTTTCAGTTCTTCTTTGATTGATCACATTTATTTTTCAATTTTATCTGGTCATATTCTCTTCATGTGTGTTCCTTGAACTTCATTATATTTTGCTAACTCTTATTATTAAAATAGGTAGTTGGCTTATTTCCTAATTCCACCTTTTTAACACAAAGATCACAAAAGATAAGTTTGGCATATTTATCCTACATGGCAGACAAACTAGTTTCTTTTGTCTTTACCATGACGATACTAACAAGAAAAATCACTAAGCAATATAAATGCAAAACACATGAAAAACAAAATGTCAAAAAAGCCATATCTTGAAAAACCAACTAAAATGAAACATCGTAGCAAACCACGAACACCAACGTCGCCACTAATAACACCACCAACATCACTACTAACAAAAATCCCATAAACAACCATGGCACAACATCACCACAAACACCATCACCACCATGATACCGAAGAACCACCCTCAGCATCTACACACACCACAATTTTCACCACATCACACCATTGCCAACACACCATAACTACCACTACAACCCATAAACCACAACATAATGAGAAATAGAGCAACACAACCACACCATTTCCATCACACCAACAATCCCACACCTTACCACCACTACAACCCATAAATGACACCAACACCATAATTTGAAAGAGAGCAATGCCCTCAAACAACTTCCACCATACCATCACTATCACACCATCACCACCACACCATAAACACCACTATAACTCATAAACCACAACATATGAGAAAGAGAGCAACACCACCACACCACTGCTATAAGTTACCAGGCCCTCATGTTAGTTTTGAAAAGGTGATCACCATCCTTTATCAAATCACAAATCACAAATCACATTAGACAAGCTAACCTCAAACTAAAGTAACATTCACAAACTGAATTGGGTAAAGACACCCACAACCTGAAATCGTCATAGGCAAAGAGAACCTAAAAATCATAAAAGAATAAGGACATTCCAAATCATTTTCTTCCAACCGCAAACCCCATACAAATTCCCCAAAAAAAAATGAATCATGTTCGTCCAAAAACAATATGCAAACAATAAAAAGATCAAAAACCAATTTCCCAACAAACACAGAGAAAACGAAAGAGGAAACTTCTAAATCCATCTATTTCAACAAAGTACCGCAGAGAGCAAAAAAACCACAAACCACAAATCAAAAAAGAACAATAAACAACAAATCTAAAAGCGCAAAAGGACCTCTACCAAAAACCACAGTAACAAAAGGACTGCATACCACAAACCGCGACAACAAACCAAAAATAAACCTTGATGGAAGTATGGAAGGAGATACCGAAGATAGTAGGAGAGCAGAGAAGAAGTGAACACCGACAATCCCTCGCCGAGGAATGAAGAAAAGCAAGGGAAAAAAATAAACACTAGGCAACGTCATCGCTCAAAAGAATAAACAAATATAGGCAGTCAGGTAATCACAAACCAAGTGAAACGCTAAACATGGGGGACCTCATAACTTATGAAGATTACACCATTTTTAATTCCCAAATGCTAGAATCAACGTTTTCAAAACAAGTCGCAGCAAATAAGCTGCACCAAACAAAGCCTAAGTTAATAATTGAGCTAAATAAGATCAAATATGAATGAAGTACTCAAACAGAACAAAAAACTAAATTCCTGATAGCCACCAGAAAAATTACTTATTAAAAGAAAGGAATAAAAAAATGTTAAAAGGCAAAATAAATTCCCGCAGCTGCATTTTATAGGAAAAATTACATGCATACCTCAATTCTTACGCAAGTACATATCTAACACTACTTTTATACTTGCATTTATAACACTTCCGTTTGAGGAACCTATAAATGAAAATGTGTATTTCACTTCTTTTTTATATGATAAGAAAATAAACATTTCATTGCCATGCATGTAAAAACAGTAAAGTTTAGCCGTTATATATGTAAATACATAAGAAATATGTGGTATGTATGTAAATGCCCCTATTTTATAAGCAGAAAACCACTTAAAAAATAACCAATTATGATTTCATAGCAACTATTTTTTAACTCAACCACAAATGTCTCAATGAAAGGATAACAAAAACTGACACAAACAGCTCAATCTTTGACTCAGCACTAAAGATCAATAGAAGGTAAAAAAAAAAATTAAGAAGCTGTGGAATTGAAACAATACATAATTGGTTTTGCTCTGTGGACTCTTTTGCAAATAATAAATCTGAGTCAAGGCGCTCCAAAATCTACAACACATTAAATATTTTGTTCAGAAATGAGTCAGCTCCTTCTTTCTAGTTTGGGTTCTTTCTTTGTTGCGAGCTATGACTTGAAGAGATAGCCGAGAATAATGCCCAAAAGAGCTATGACCAGCACAACAATGAAGGAGAAGCCGCCCTGCTTTTTGCTCAGTTCTCTCTTCAAGAGCTCCTGCACAAATAATTCATGGGTGAATTGAGATTGGTGGGAGAGAGAAGGAGAAAAAAGGTTGGGAAAATTTACATATATACCACTCAATTCCTATGGATTTACATAATCACACACACACACACACACACACACACACACACACACACACACACACACCACGTTGCATATGCATGAGAAGGCATATTTCACTTCTTAAAAATTAAAATAGTGGTACTTTTATGTGATATGAAAGATTGATTTGGATGATATGAATGTAAAAAGTATGGTGTCGGTGTTAGGTATGTAAATATATAGGAATTGGGTGGTATGTATGTAAATGCCCCAATGATTTGGAAGATTTCATATATAACACCGGATTCCTATGGATTTACAATATTCTAACACCTAATCTTGAATTTTTACATATATGCTACCATAACTATGCAAGAAAATGTGTATTTCACTTTCCAAAAGTTAAAATAGTGGTATGTATTTTATGTGATATTAAAGATTTAGGTGAAATAAATGTAAAAGTAAAGTTGGGCGTGAGATATGTAAGTACATTGGATTTGGGTGGTGGTATGTATGTAAATGCACCAAAAGATTGTGGAAATGGGGGAAATTTTTTGGATTGAGTGCTACTCAAACAATACTCATTAGGAGTAATATATACAACAACAACAACAAGTCCCACTAAGTCGGGTCGGCTACATGAATAATTTTTATTGATTGCGTCCTATTGAGAATTAGGGGTAATATATATATTGTTAGAATAAAACTTGAGATGATCTCTTACTGATGCAAAGAGGGGTATAAATACCCAATACAGAATGTACTAGTAAAGAAACAAAATAAAGACAAAATAAAGAAATAAAGGAAATAAAGTAACAACAAATAAAATAATCAATACAAAATTCTGTATTAATAAATATTCTAATATATATATATATATATATATATATATATATATATATAGACACACACACACAATATTCACCAGGAGTGTGAAGAGATGTGTTCACAAGAAGACATTTTACCAAATGTATACAATAGTCAAAATTTTAATCGAAAAATCGTAGTTTTGAGTGATATATGGTTCATATAAACAAAATCATACGATTTTTATATTAATGTTAAAATTTTTATAAAAGCTCTTATAGCCCATTTGGCATCACTTTTGTTGCCTATTTTTGTTTTTATTTTTAAAAATTAAATCAACTTTTTTTAAAAAATTCAAAACATCTAAAAAGTATTTTGAATCTTTTTAAACAAGGAGTTTACGTGCATATCACACAATTGTTATGTTTTACATATCCAACTTATGAACATTCTTATTTAGATGCATGCCACTCAAATCTTCAACATCACATAAAAAATAACACAATCACCATCTTTTTCAAAGTGAACTACACCTTTTTATGCATAGGTTCATGAAGCTCAGGTATTATAAGTGTAAATATCGAACATTGGGTGTTAGATATATAACTTCATAAGAATCGTGTGGTATGTTTATGAATTTAGATACATACAACACAATTCTATTGAATTTATATAAAAAACAAAAGTGATCCCGAACAGACCTTAATATTTGATGCAAATGTCTAGCACAACTGGTGAATTTTTGTGACAGTTCCTGATATATCTATTCTAGAAACGTGAAGCTGGACTGATTATTTTTGTTGAGATAAAGAATCAATGCGTGAAAGAATTCTAATTGCGGATGAGAATTCAAAGCTCACTTTCCTTGAAATGCAAAGCAAATCTAACAAGAAGATGTAACTGCAGAATAAGTAGATTATGTTATTAAAGCCCAACAAAAGATCAACCGCTAATTGGGTAATTTCATGCCATTAAGATTCCTATTTTTTTCCACGTCAACCAGGCACCACAGTTCTTTTTCCACCCGCTCTTCTATATTTTAATTTTTTGCATAACACATACAAAAGAGTCCGCAATGTAGAGAAATAATAGGATGTGCATTAATTATTCTGATAAAAAAATCGAACCGAAACCAACATGATTGATTGTTTTGGTTTGGCTGATGAAATGACAGTTCAAGTTCTGGTTTTAGATTAAATGTCATTTGGGTTATGGTTACTGGTTCGGATTAGAAATAACTTTAATTAAACCAAAAACCCAAATTACATGGTAGTTAAATCAGATCCATCAACCAGAAATGACTTTGATTAAATTATATTGTAGTTAAATCAGATCCATCAACCAATTAGCTTAACAAAAACGTCCAACAAACCATCCAAACTTACAAAATACACACCCCGCTATCAGTATTTTGAAATCCATATCTGAACTATTTATGGAGAGCTGGTTTAGTCCCAAACTATCTAAAATACCCAATTTAGTTCATTCGCTCCACAAATATGATACAAAATAATTCATTAACTCCTCAAATTTGTTCCATAATAACATAAGATTAAGAACACTTTGGATCATATTTAGCGAGACAATGGACTAAATTAATCAGTTATTTAACTTTTTTATTAAATAAATAACTATTATCTAACAGAGTTATGAGAGATTTAACATTTTGGCCAACAAAACATTGCTATGAAATCATAAAGAATGGGAAGACATCAACTGATTTGAAGATAATAGTAATTAAGGAAAAAGAAGTTTGCAAAAAAGTAGTTATCACTTAAGATTGGCACAATTTATGGGAGAATATAATAGAACATAGGCAAAAAAAACTCAAAAATATCATCTTCATTGATCTTTTCCTACAATTTAGGCTAACTTATCAAACCTAGTAACCAGCAAATAATTAACAGTAATCAAATTTCAAATCCAACAAAATTATAAGAAATATAATCAAATTTTGTTCTACTAATTATGTCATTTCTTTTTAAATGTTCCCTTCATTGTTAACTATTCAATCATTTCAAAGATACCTTACAAAACTATATCAATGCAAATAAAATACACAAAATATCTTACTTCGAAAAAAACTTGTAAGCATATCCATAATTACAACAAAAAGATACAAACCTAATATTAATCTTTTTTTAAGACAAATTGCTCCTCGTTAATGCCTATAAATAAATTATATTAGCACTAAACTATGCCAATTTATGATAAATGAAGACCAATATGTATCATTTTGTTGTCCATCAAACCTTTTCATTAACTATCATACAGAACAAAAAAACTTCATAATAGATCTTCCTCCAATAAAATCAATTTGATGCCTTGAAAGCAACGTGATTTTTTAAGCTTATGTTCTGATGTCCTCGTCCATAACTTGACCGTATGGTTCTTAACTTGTGATTTCTCAATAAATAGTAATTACTACAATCATCAACATTATCTATCTAGCTTTACACGAAACTACTACTCGAATTATTTGATATATTCTAAATCTTCAAAATTTCATCAAAAAATTAAAAAGTTCTCCAAAATAACCATAGTTCTCCAAATCTCATCGGATATTCATCTGAATAAACAGTTTTACTATTACACTTCTTTTTCGCATCTTAAACATCACTATTTTTGGATCAATTTGAGTAACTTCATGGTTCTGCTCGTTTTTCTCTTAATTAAAAAAAAAAACCTTGATCACTCAATAAACAATTGATTAAGAAGCATTTTTATCATTTGCTATCTCTCCACTTCATACATTTAACATGAAAAAAGTTCTCATCTCCCAATAAACATCAAAGTGTCCATATCTATAGAACAATTGGCTACCATTTCTTACAATTATGGTTAAATGAATCTGCTTGATCTTTAGCTGATACATGATTTATACCAGCCCCTGGTTTGAATTTCATAATACAATAACAAGGAATGGAAAAAGGTTAGGGCTCAGAGGTTTCTATCACATCATTCTACCCTTTATATTGGTCAATAATAAGTTAACAAACTTGTTTGTAAAATCTTCCCATTACCTTGGAAATAAAGCTAAAGAGAGGATATTTTTCATTGTTAACCATATCAATCACTATCATCATCTTTGTGTCATTGGCCTTATCCCAACTATTTGGGGCCAGCTAAAAGAGTCCTCATTTCACATTTCTCCCTATCCAAAGTTGAACAAAGTATTGAACCTATTTACGTACATATATTTTGCATATTTTCTATCAAAGTTACCTTCGACCTAACCCATTTGCTTCATAATCCTTCAACAATAATTTTATTTGCCATCTTCTTTGCGCATTTTTTTCCTTTTGTTGCACATGATCATTAGATTTATCCCAACTATTTGAGGTTAGTGTTAATCGTCATTTTGTCAGTCGCTTATACTGAATGTTGTCTGTGATGTTAAATATATTCTTTGTAAATTATTTTGAACTCCCGTCCATTAATCTTAGGCATATCTCTTTTCTGTTTGGTTGTAATACTTCTATTAAAGCACTATTAAAAAAAATTCCTTTTTTTTTTTGCATATCGGGCTGTTGATTCCAAATAGCCTTAAAACACAGCTTTCAAAGTCTGAACAAACTTTTGCAAAAACCAAAGATCGGCCAAACAAAGCCTCAGAGACATTAACTTCAATATTTTTTAATGATCTTTGCAACAGATGCTAATAAAACATCAAAACTATAAATTCTCTCATTTTAACATGAAGACTACCCATAAAACCTTTAAGTGATCAAACTCCATAAACTAAGCTAAGGCACTCTTAATGAATTTCTCATTTTGCTAAAACCATTAATGTTCCTTCACAAAGATGTTTGGAGTACATAAACTATGTAACATGAGAACAGCCCGAAACCACAATGATTGAAAAGCTAACCAATGTTGAAATTGTGGAACGGATTTAGATAACAAAACATGACTCATAAAAGGAATAAATAAATTAATAATGCATGCCTTAGACAGTTGGACTAATTCCTGCGTGATAATTATCATATGTTACATGTTCAATAAGGAAGAGTACTACAACATTCCACGGTCTAATTTTTGTAGAAACTATTCTCTCCACAGAAAACCAAGCGAGCTTGCCCATTTAAATTTGTCCAAAAGAAGTTTGTTAGAACTAAAATGTTCAGCTTTCTACGACCATAAGGTTTACAAAATAAAAAGGAAGAAATGCATAAATACAACTCAATTCCTATGTATTTACATATCTAACACCTTAGCATCTATTTTTACTAATATGCCACCGCATATGCATGAAAATGTGTATTTCACTTTTTAAAAGTTAAAATAATGATATTTTTATATGATAGTTTTATAAATGTAAAAAGTAAAGTTTAATTAATAGATAAGTAAATACATAGGAATTGGGTGGTGCGTATGTAAATTCCACAAATAAATAACCTTCACAAATCCTCTGCTCTTTCACGTTCATACTGCAACACAACCTCCAAATCACAAAATTACATAACCACAAGGTCCACAAATAAAGCACAAAACACGTGCAATTAGAGTATTTGGCTACAACCGAAAAACTAAACCAAACCAATTTATTTTTTGGATGATTTGGTTTGATATTAAAATTAGTGGTTCAAGCATTGGATTTGATTAGTGAAATTTTTGGTGGTTAGTTTTGGGATCAGTTTAAGAATCACAATTATGGATAAAGCCAAAAAACAGATTAAATAATAATAAATTAAAATCCATTTTGTAATTCACATTTTTTATTATGTTCGTCTTCTCCATTCAATTCATGAAAAACAATTGTTTCTCTAATTATATATTTTAAATTATGCTTATTTTTTTATCAGTTGTGTAACAAAAAACTGCATAATATGTATAAATTGTATAAATAATTTCAAATTTTAGCTAGTTTTGGTTTAATCAAAATCAAACCGAACAACAATTTACCGAAACAAACAAACCAAATTATTGTTCGGTTTGGTTGTGTAATGCATTTTGTTTGGTCGTTTGGTCCAAATTTTTAGACATCCAAAACTAATTAGTTTGGCAAATTTGTCATCCAAACTTGTCCAGAACCAACCAAATACACACCCCTACATGCAACAGAAAAACTAATTGGTTTGGCAAATTTGTCCAGAACCGACCAAACACACACCCCTACATGCAACAGAAAAGCCACTGGCTCCACAAGGACATCAAAACAGAGTCAAAGATAAAAAAAAATGGAGGAAAAGAGCAGTAACATTAGAAAATAAAAAATAAAAAAATGGAAGCAGAACATTCAGCAATGATTGAAGAGGATATATAGCATTCTGCAAAAAATTTCAGCCACTTATTCGTTGCGGAATCAAAGATACCAAAAAAAATTTAAACTAAACAACTAGACAAATCAGGATATTCCAAAATAGCATGTTATACAGAGAGGACAAACATAACACAGAATATAGCCTAGCATAATATTCATTGAATTTGCTAATCAGCTTTGAAACAGAACACAGAATATTCTTAATGGTTGGCAGTATTACCAATTCCTGTCGGAGCTTAGCGTTCTGTTGAACGGCAAAGTTCTTCTCATCAGTCAACTTTGATAGTAAATCCGATGCCTGTAGAAACAAAGGAGTATTGAATCTAAAATGTAGAGAAAGAAAATCTTAAAAAAAAAGCCATTGAAATAAGGAATTCTTTTCTTAATTTAATTACCTCTGTTCACTTTCAGAAAGCAGGAAGTAAAATAATATAATGCATTAAATTAAATCTCTTCACCTATTCTTTGGGGGAAAAAGTTTCGATGATGATATCTAGCGTTTAGTGGAATCATAAGCAAGAGAGCGTTTTAGGCACAGGTGAAGATTTGAATGTCAAACCACATAAAAATCCCATTATGTCAAATTAGCTACATACCGTTTTGGGTTTACTTTCTTGCGCATTTATGTGGTGATCGTTTTGTTACATGCTATTGTTATCTTGGGCAGAGTAACTAAAATTATGTGTTCCAAATTTAATTACTCTTACATATAACATAGATATATTTGCATCACCATTATTAACTTTGTATGGAGAATTCTTGTGTGGCATTGGTGCTTTATGTACTAATATTATCTTAACTAAAGTGATCGGGTAGATCAGTAACACCTGTTACTTGTTAAATACTCCCACATACAGCTCAATTATGTATTTAAAGGTTAAAAGTACTAGTAAAAATACAAACCCTCTATAATGCAAGGAAAAGGTTCTGTGCATCTGGTGAGTGTTTCATTCAATGGATTACAATTTACAAATAATGATGAGTCGACAGAAAATAATGGAAATGAAGTGAAAATAAATCTCACTTATCACTTATCTCCTTCTCTTATATTTATTCAACTTCTATTGTCTTCCATGTCTTCCCTACTATCCTAGAAAGACTAGTGAGCAAAGATCAAAAGAAAAGTGTTGACTAGGGGTGTAAACAAGTCGAGCGGAGCTCGAGTTAGAATAAATGGTTCGATCTAGAATGGCAAGCTCGAACTTGGCTCGCAATGATGACAGTAGACTCGCAAACTCGAGCCAAAATCAAATTATCATGAGCTGGCCGGAGAAGGCATCGATGGATAGATAATAATGAAAATGTCACTGCAGCTCGCCAAAGAAGGTACCAACGTGACCATCAACTGACTAGTCGAGCCAGCTCACAAGCCAACAGGCCGAACCTAGACACACTAGAACTCGAGCTCATTTAATAAATGAGCTAGACTTTGAGCTCGAGCTAACGAGATCAAATTTGAGCTTGAGCACGTGGCTCAATAAGCTTGGCTCGCAATTTCGTTAATGAGTCGAGCTCGAGCCGGCTAGGCTCACTTACAGTGGAATGAGACATTGCATCTCCCTCCCTCCCTCCCTCTCGAGCTTCTTCCTCATCCTCTCCTTCTCTCTACATATTTCACCAAAACCGAGGAGTTTTAGAAAAGCAGATGTGAGAATGTTGAATGTTGAAAAGTGGGACCCAACAATTCATCCCTTAGTTCGTACCAATTATCACAACCACAAAATGTTTACTTTCTCAACCTCAGAGTCCCCGTTTCCGCTTTTCTCATTTTTTCACATCCAACTCAACCTTCCCTTGTTAATTTATTCCATCAAACAGAATATGGGTAAGAGAAGAAGACACTGGAAGTACAAAGTTACCCTAAAAAAATTTTAAAATCCTAATTACAAGAGCAGAAATGTTTAAGTGTTCTAACACTTGATCTAAAGTTTGCCACCTAATTAAACTTCAAAAGCATAAGCAGTAACAATGATATTTCATGCTACAGTATGTCGCAATTGTCCAATTCCCTCCATCCATAATCAAATTTCTATAATGCAGATTTCGTTCGCTACTCTAGGAAAAAATTAAAAAGGATGAAGATTTACACATATACCAATCAATTCCTATGTATTTACGTATATAACGCCTAAACTTTAATTTTTACATATACACCGCCTTATCCATGCATGAAAAGGTGTATTTCATTTTTTGAGAGTTACAAGGGTGGTATTTTTTATGTGATATAAAACATTTGGGTGGTACACATATACAAAACAAAGTTTAGCTATTAGATATGTAAATACATAGAAATTGAGAGGTATATATGAAAATGCCCCTTAAAAAAGTGACAAATATTCTATCTATAGCACAAACATGAACAACAATGACAATTTGGCCATAAACTATTGATATTTTCAAAAGCATACAACTTCCAAACTCACCAGGAAATTAATTAGTTTAAATGGATTGAAAGATTTATTTGATGATAAGGCATGTAAAACGGACACCAAATGGTCTAGAAAAAGGGGTAAACATGCAGCGTCCACCAAAACAAATTGAAGAATTGCTGAGTTGGATGACGTAATTATTCTTCAATAATTATCTTTATCTAGTGCCGTACTACGCTATAAATTTTCCAAAATGATCTTCAGTAAGAGAAAGTTAAGCAAAATTATCATTAATACATCAATCCAAATAAGAAAGCACTCAGTATATGTTGTGCAACAAAACTCAAAAAAAAGTTATGATAAAAATGAAAAATAAAAAAAATTAAGAAATTAATATATATATATATATATATAATGATGTCAAATAACATGGTAATTCATTTTTTTAGCATGGAAAAGTAAAGGTTTCTATCATGAATATCTTGATCTTCTCAAGGAAATGTATGATGAACNAGGAAATTGAAGCTCCAGCGGCTCAATTCCAAGCAACTCCGTCGCGCTCATGTCGAGATCGAGTAACTCCCAACCGCGAAATAGAATGAAAAAATGCAGCAGAAACAAAGAAGGAAATTTGTTGAAGCACGGAAGAGGAGAGGGAAAAGGTGCGAGTAGANGGGAAATTGAAGCTCCAGCGGCTCAATTCCAAGCAAGTCCGTCGCGCTCATGTCGAGATCGAGTAACTCCCAACCGCGAAATAGAATGAAAAAAATGCAGCAGAAACAAAGAAGGAAATTTGTTGAAGCACGGAAGAGGAGAGGGAAAAGGTGCCAGTAGAAGAAAAATTAAACTCCCACTGCAGCAATTTGGGATTTCGAGAGAGTGGAGAGGCTCCGGAGCAATAAGGAAAGTGGCTTAAACTCCCGGATACTTTTTTTAGAATATTCGATTTATTTATTTATTGGGTTCTTGGTTACAAAAGAAATATTTATGCATTATGGCAGCTGCAGCTTATTGAATAATTTATTAATAAATTAGGTGCGGTGGCTATTACAAATTTTTATTTTATTATTAAAGTCAGACTGCTGTCAGAAAGCTGTCACCGCACCTAGATAGGTTTGGTGTGAAAACACTGTTTTCTGCATTTTCAAAACGCATAAGTTGTCAAAACACAGTTTACCCGAACAGGCTAGATGCGTTTTCAAAATGCACCGCATCAAATAAGTTGCCCCAAACGGACACTTAATATCCAAGTAAGTCTGCGTGCATACTCTATTAGTCCCACAATACCCTCATAATAACCTATAAATAACATCAAAATTGAATGTTATTGGAAGGTTAATAGGGTTATAGGTTATTGAAATTAATACCTCAATAACCCCCTAATGACCGTGATGCGGAGGTTATTGCAATTTATTATGCACACAGCTCTGCTTAAGTATTACGTACGCGAATATTTCCCCACATATAGGGGTCTTCAAATCTTGTAATTTATAAGTAAAATCTCTCAATAATTTATGTTCTGTTTGAGGTTGCCTTTTTTCGTGCGACACGACCCTAAACAGTGATTTTTTTGTTCATTTAAATAATGTGGCGTTGTGGCTTTCTTAAAAAATTCGAGCAAAACGCGGACCGCAGGTTCGCATTTCGTATTAACCACTTGCCCACTTTTTAGTACCTTACCCCCTCGCTCGCCTCTCTCGCGACCAAGCTTCTCCCTCCCCTCTCTTGCGACTAAGCTTCTTTCTCTCGTCACCCTAGAGGTAAGTACCTCACTCGCCTCCTCCTGTGCGATCCGTGGGTTGTGCTTCATCTCAGCTAAGATCTTTTGCTTTCCTTCAACCTACGGTATTTTCTTCCAAATTTTCTCTGGCATTATGATTTTACGATAGTTTTCTAAGCTTTATTCATTCGTTGATTTTCGATTGGTTGTTCACTGTTGTTGGACTTTGCATTTTATGCAATTTTGATTTTTGCAATTTATGTGATTTTGTATTGGTGTTAGATTTTCTTCATTGGTGTTGGGGTTATGGCCTTTACTACGGATCATGTGGTGGTGGATTGCTATGATGTTGGGGTGCTGGGGTGGTAGATTGTTGCCTTTTTTTATGGTGGATTGTTGTGGGTTGTGGTGGTTGTGCTGAGGGCTGGGTGATTGTGGTGTTGTGTCTTGTGGTGTGGTGGTTATGATATGTGTGTGGGGGTGTGGTTGGGTGGTTGTGGTGAGTGCGGGTTGTGGTGGCTATGTTGTGGGTTGTGGTGGTTGTGTTATGTATGGTGGTAGAATTATTTTGTGCATTGATAGCCCCTTAGATTTGCTTTGAGAAATTTTTTTAAGGAAAGATTCAAAAAGAGTACTTTTCAGTGATCATCATCAATAACATGTAGACATCATCTTCATTATCCCTAAGAGAATGCTGCAAATAAAATCTTATACATCCCCACAATAATAAGATGCAACAGGAAAATAAAATCATTTTGTTAGTGTAAACTCAAAGCATATTTTGCTAACTTAAACCAATTAAATGAGCCAATAAAGAATTCTCTTAAGGTGTTGTGTTGGTTGTGATATGTGTGGTTTTGGTGGTTGTATTGAGGGTTGGGTAGTTGTAGTGTTGTGTCTTGTATTTTGGTGGCTATGATATGTGTGTGGGGGTGTGATTGGGTGGTTTTGGCAGCTGTGTTGTGGGTTGTCGTAGCTGAGCTGTGGGCTTTGGTGGTTGTGTTGTATATGGTGGTGGAAATTATTTTGTGTGTTGATAGCCTTTTGATTTGTTTTAAGAAAATTTTTAAGGATCAATGAGTTGTTCTTGGTGGATGGCGTGCCAATTTGCAAATTTGTTAACTTCACTCCGACTAAAGAAGGTTTGATTGAGATCTTCAGATTCCTAACAGATAGTGATGAACGTTGGAAATTTAGAAGTGATTCTAAAGTTAGTTTCTCTGCTGATCTAAGCCTTGACACTTTTTCATTTCTGTCAAATTGCTTCCTGCCATGAATATCAAGGAAGTAATGAAGAAAAGTGTAATCCTCAGTTATTGTCTTCAGCCAGGAAGACCTATTGATATGGGGGCACTTATTTATAGACCCATCATTGAAGTTGCACTAAATGGATCTCTGACTGAGCTTGAACACCCTGCTGTTATTTTCTCACTTTGTATTCAAGCTCAGGTCCCTTATGAAAGTTAGGAAAAGATACTTCTCCCATGGAAGCCCATGGACCAGTCTATTTGGATGTGTGACAACATCGCTCTTTATGTGGCGAATGGAGGAAGTTCTTATATGGATCAGTTTTCACGCCCTTCCACATCATTAGGGCCTCAACGTGTAGATTGTTTGGCTGGTATCTTAGAAGAAATAAAGAATATAAAGAGAGAGATGTTAGTGATTTATAACAAGATTAATAACATTGCTGATCAGTTCGATCATTTGAATTGACAAATGAAACAACAGTTAGATCATGTTACTGTAATCCATGATGCACATGTAGTGATGTATAAGAAGAATTGTTGGATAAAGGAAGATTCAAAGAACTTCTCGAACTATCCCTTCTACAACTTGTATGTGCATCAGTCGCTTAGAGATATTAGAGAAATGGATAGTGAGGTTGATGACAATATGTACTTCAGTTTTCATAGTAGCTTTTATATGTGTTTATTGCTTTGAAATGTGTTTGAAAGTTGTTGACACTATTGTGTGCTTGTAAGCTTTCTAGTATTTAGAATGTTTGCGTGCTTAATAGTTTGTGAATGAATTTAGAATTATGTTTTAGAGGTTGTGAGTAACGTATACTTGTGTTTGTATAGATATTGGATTTATATTTAAATATAAAAATTAGATGTTGGAAGATGTTAAACATGTTGAATTTGGCTTACTAGGGCTCGTAGTGCATTGGTGTGCAGTGCTCGTTGTTAAAATTTGATGAAAAAAAAAAATTGAAATTTGGGCACTGGCCCCTAGGAGCCAAAATCTGGCGCCCGAGAACCTAGGGCTTAGGCGCCAGAATTTGGCGCTTAAGCGCCGGTTCAGCTGAACCATAAATTTGGGTTAAAAACTCGATTGTTGCCCCAACCGTCACCTTCTACTTCCTAGTTTTTGCGAAAAAAATGTGTGGGGGCTTCCCAGGGCTTCTCAAATCTATGTTTTTGGGGCGATTTCTTGGCCTAAAAACTTCGAATTCGATCTCCTCAAGGTAAGAGCTTCACTTTAATGCAAAATTTTTTTTATTTTCACCATGAATTCTTCTCACATTGCTCATGTGCTGAAATTTTGGATTTTTTTTGAAGAAATCAGTGATGAACCCATGGTAGAAAGTTTCTTACCTTAGAAAAATGTTGTTGGGAGTTTAAGAATATTGTTTGGAATTTATGTGAAAATTTTGGAATCTTTTATAGATTATGGCTCCTAAAATTAAGAGAGGAAAATGAAACTAGAGTTTGATTCTAAGAAGTTCGCCAATATTAAGGCTTAGTACAGATTCAGTAGTCATCTTGCTTATAGAAAGTTGATTCGGGAGAGGAGTTTCTTCAATCCCAGGGGAGTGGTTGAAAGCTTAATTATAACCTGGCAGTGGGAAAGTTTCTGTTACTTCACTACGGTAGCCGTAATTTATATTGTTTGAGAATTTTATGTCAATTTCCTGAAGGACTCTGATGATCAAGTTTATGTTCAAGGTAGAATAGTGGAAGTTACTTCTGAGTGCATCATTGCTCTGTACCAGTTGCTTAATGTTCTGAATTGTGATTATTCTTCATTTGAGCCTACTGAATCGCACTTGGACAAGATGATTGCATTTCTGACTAATGGAAGAGGAGTTTGGAAAATTGAGAACAATCATAAACTAAACTTCTCCTCCTTAATGTTAAATGCACCCTCCAAGGCATGACACTATTTTATTTCTGCACGACTTCTTCCTTCAAGTCATCTTAATTAGGTGACCAAGGAGGGATCATCCTTGAATTTTTGCATTCAACAGATGAAATGTATAAATATTGGATCTATAATTTATCAGAATATTTCTTCTAGAGGTGGAACTACTAAGGAATTAGGTTTCTCTGCCTTGATTTTTACTTTATGTAATCAATCAGGAGTAGAATATGAGCGTTGATAAGAAAAAAATACAATCTCTTAAACCAATTAGCAGAACCAATGTTCAAGTATATGAATTGCATGCTGGAATGAGATATAGGGGAGGAAGTTCAGATATTCCTTCTACCTCTACCTCTACCTCCAGACCAATTACTGCTCAGTCCAAAGCCACTCTAGAAGAGCTTCATAGTGATTATCAGGCTTTGACACATGACATAGCATACCTTCAAGGCAAAGTGATTGATATTGATTATTAGGTTGATCTTGTCCAGGGATACTTGAAACTCAAACATGATCATGATACGGGTTTCAATACATCTATGGTGAGTTTTTTGCAAGGAGATCATAATGTTCAGTTTCCACCAAGTCTTCCATTTCCAGACTATCACCCAGAGGACTATATGGATGAGGATGAGGAAGCCGATGAGGAGACAGAAGGAGATGATGATGAGGATTAGTATCTTTGAGTTATTTATTATATGTTTGGTTTTTTTTGTTGTGATAGATGTTTTGAACTATTTGGTGTAGAAATTATCGTTGTGGACTTGTTGCAATTTGGATTTATTATTGTTTGTTGCTTATACTTCTTATTATTTGTTTTACTGCACTATTAGGTTTTTTATTCTATTATTATTGTTATGTTTAGAAAACTCTCGTACTTAGCAATTTCTTTTGATATATACATGTTAATTAAGCTCTACTACTGCTGCATACCTGCTTCTAGCACTTACTTTCATGTTAAACCCTTTTTACAAAAATCATTTTTAAAATTTTATTTCTGCTTCTATATTTTTAGTTATAAATGTTTTATTAAGAAAAAATTAAGTTTGGGGGAGGGAGAAAAACTTTTGAAAAACATAATTTTATTTGTCCTTAAAAAACTATATTCAAAGAAAATATCTTTTTAAAACTAATATGAGGTATGTGGTGTTGTTTTTAGAGAACTATATTTTTTTAATTCTATAGATGTTGTGGTAAACTTAAGTAAATTTTTGGTGATAAAGGTTAATTCTAAGAATTAAGATATTAAGTAAAAGAGAATGGGGATATGATTTTGCTATTTAAAGTAAAAAAGAAATTGTATTTTTGAAATGCTAAGGATCTTAGATCTCTACTTTAAAGAATTGAGACTATAAAAAATCATTTTTGAAAGCTGATACAAATTATTGAAGTAAGAAAATGTGATGAGTTTTTAACTTTAAGAAGAGAATAACAAAGTTTAAAATCATTAAAGGCTGATCCAAATATAGTAATCTCGCTAAGAAAAAGAAAAGAAATGATTGAAAATGATCCTGAAAGTAAATAGAAAAAAAGCAAAAAAAAAAAAAAAGGAAAAGAGAAAGAGAAAATAAGAAAATGTGGAAGTGAGGAGAAGCTTGAGGGAATGTCAAATTAAAAATTGAATTCACTTTAATCATTTTAAAGAAAGAGAATTTATTACAATTATGAACTTTTATTTTCTCACAGTATTAGTTTACATTTACTAGTAAAGTTCTCTCAAATTATATATGTTATTTTTCTGAGACTCCTATGTTTTTCAAACTACAATTAATTTTTGAAATGAACAGAAAAATTAGAATTCCTAGACTTGATTACAAAATATTTTTATGTCTTATTTCTAGCTTGAATTACTAAGATTTTTCTAAAGTCATGACTACCACATTTATAGAACAAAACTATAGAGATTTTTAATAAAACCCATTACCACATATTAAAATATTTTATTTTTTAGAAGAAATAAGTTACTTGATGACAAGTAACAATTAAATTTGAGGGATTTTGATATGCCTAAAATATTTTACTATTATTTTCACATTTAATGCTTATTTTTAATAATATTGTGTTTTAATGAAATGTATTTTTTGATGTTTTTTTATTGTAGGTGCACTAAATGGAGCAAATAGAATGAAAATGGAGCAAATTGGATTCAAATGAAGCAAAAAAGGCAAATGTTGATCTTGTGCTCAGGTGCCAGAATCTGGCGCCTAGGAGCCAAAAGCAGTTATCTAGAAGATTCATTGAATTTGGATGAATTTTGAAGAGGTGCTTGAAGAAATTCTTGGGGATTTTGAGAGCTCTATTTAAAGAGACTTCTGGAGATTCAAAAGAGAGAATTTTGAAGGAGGAAAAGGGAGTCTTTTATAGAGAAGTGGATTCTTCATAGAGAGGAGAAATTTCTGAGGCTTGCTTGGACTTAGAAGAGAAGAGGAGAAGTGAGAGATATCTTCTTCACCAATTTGAAGTAAGTTTGGAGTACAATTGTAAGAAGAGTAAGTGATTCAAATGAACTAAAATGATTGCTTAGGAAGGAGTTTAATGATAAGTTATATACTTTGTTTATTTTTACTTAGTCACGTCTTATAACTTTTATTTATATATAAATCCATGTGTTGTTGTTTCTTCCCCATGAGATATGAGTGGTTTCCTTTGTCTTTTTCCTTACAATGAGAAATAATTATGTGTATGAATGTAGTTTAGTAGAAGTTATTTTAAAATTCTATAAATTATGGTGATTCAAACTCTATGCTTAATTTACTTATCGATATGACCAATTGATTTGTTAAAGTCCGTTGTAAAATATAGTGACCCGAAATGGGCAATGTTCTAACAGAATAATAATCACATTTAGCCTCATGGATGAGAATGTAGTCATCGAGGTTAAGTGCAAATAAATAGAGAAATAAGTTTTGATGTACATATAATTAGAGATTTTGGGCAACAGACTACAATTCCCAATTTGATCTAGATGTGGAAACTAAAGCGGGATGTTAACCCTCAGGTGAGAGGAAGTGGGAACTCTAGAGTAAGA
This sequence comes from Phalaenopsis hybrid cultivar, assembly GCA_002079205.1. NCBI lineage: Eukaryota > Viridiplantae > Streptophyta > Magnoliopsida > Asparagales > Orchidaceae > Phalaenopsis > Phalaenopsis hybrid cultivar. The sequence continues at coordinate 46,570 of JXCR01094091.1, forward strand.
GTTAATATCTTCCCAACCTAACCATAAATTTAGGGACCAAACTCTGGATTAACCAATGTTTTTTACGCACTCGAGAGAAAGTAAAGAATAAAATTACTCAAATTTGGCACAATTCCTTAATTATATTTAAAATTATTTTCCAACACTAATTATAAACTCATTGCAAAGATGACTGATGTTTTATACAAATTTGAACTTTTATACATTGTTAATTTGGAGTAGTGGTAACTTTACATTTTAAAACTTTTTTAGATTGTCATGCATTTGCATTTTGCCTTTGCTTAGCATACTTAGCATTTCTTTTAATTATATAGAATTAGGTATTACACAAAAACTTGCACTCATTTCCTATATAAGGCTGCGTTTGGCTCAACGGCAAGGATGTGGCGCGGTGTCGCACAGCTGAAATTTACGGTTTGGGGCGGCGGTGCCTTTACAGCGGGCTGCGATTTGTTCCGAAAGCGGAACGCCAACATCAACCTGCTGCTTGGCTTCCTCATTCGGCTTTTTACCCCATTATCCTACCCAAAAATATTTCACCAGGGTAAGGCGACGGGTGAGTAGGTGACAAGTGGAGCAGGTCAGTGGGGCGGAGGGAGAAAACTCGATGGAGGAGATGTTTGGCATCGAACGAACCCCGTAAACATTATACGTCCATGGTTGATTTTCTGGGTCATGCGGGGAGATTGAGGTCGGTCATGGAGCTTGTCGAAAGCATGCCATTCGAAGAAAATGCTGCCATTTTGGGGGGCTCTGCTGGGTGCTTCCAGAGTTCATAATAATGTTGAAATAGGCATGAAAGCAGCTAAGATGCTGCTCATTCTAGAGCCAGAGATGTCCGGAACACATGTGATCCTCGCCAATTCTTCTGCTTCAGCTGGAATGTGGAAAGTTGCCGGCAAGAGAAAACTGATGAGGGAAACCATGGTGAAGAAGGAACCTGGGGTGAGTTGGATTGAACTGAAAGACAAAGTTCACACCTTTTTTGTTGGAGTCTAGAAGATAGCAGCATTGGTTTGATGTTAATTTTCATGGAATTTTTTTTTTTCAAGATTTATAGTTAATTATTGGAATTTCCTTCTTAGATCTCTACAAACGCTTTGGTTAAATATTTTGAAGACTTTTAACATTTACAGATTTATCTATTTACACATCCTCTTAACTCTTAGTAGTTTTGGTTTGGTTTTAGCTGGGTCTTGTCCAAAGCTAGCATTATATTTTTAAACTTCAAAATAAATTTATCATCATTTTGAATTTCTGCTTTAGAATTATTAACTAAATAAGTGTCACAGTTCTGTTATAAACAAATTTATTGAGCAAGGGCAAAACGATCAATTTTCCAGAAACAGCTGTTCCACAACAATTTTCACATAGCTGCAAAAAACATGTTGTCAGCTTCCAGTAACAACTTCCTGGGACCGCGCAACTGCAGCTAAATAGCTGAGAAGCTGCAACTGCGCTAAACTGAGCCTAAGTTTACAACAATTAAAAGAAGATTTTATTAAAGTCAATTTTATAAGAGTTTTGTCTGTCTCCGTGAGGTCGATACTGGGGTTTTTAAAGAAAATTCTATATTACTTGAAACGATACGTATATTTGCGTAGTACCCCTAGTGTGTAAACCATTTTTACCATTTTTATATATACTATTTAATTTTGCACACTAGCCGCTGAATATACATTTGGTCATGTTTATGAACTTAAAAAATTACGTAATTGCGGGTCGAGTCAATTAGTACACGCACGAAATTAAAATTAAACATTCTTAAAGCACAATTTAAGCAAAATTAGGAATATCAAAATTGATCATATTATATGATTAGGCTCGAATTATACGATCAACCACAAACAGAATACTAATAATTATTCAAAAAAAAAAAAAAGAAGAAGATATATAAACATACATACATATATAACAATGTCTTCTATCGCTCACATATACACTTCTGATAAATTTTGTGGTTCCAACAGCCCTAAAAAAAAAATAAATGTTGCCGCTTTTAAATCTATTAATTGTAATTCAAGTAGTCATTCATGATTGGCTAATCATTAATTGAAAGGTACAAATAATACTTCCAAACTGCCTCTAATAAATTAGGTAATTTGGGGTGTTCACTTTCCTTAGGGTAATATAATAGATATAAACATTTGATAAGTCAAAAAGTGTTCTTGCCTTGATTTGCAAGCCAACATGACAGTAGACTCAAGACAATCAAACTATTTTAAAATTCATAAGTTTAGGTGACTAGCTCTCATCTAGCCAAGTTCTATCATGAACTTATCCTCCTTAGCTTGTTTTATATGTTGCTTGAGTTAACTTACACAAAAAATACCACCATAATTAACATTTTAAAAATGAAATACACACTCACACATAAATATACACTTGCATACATAATCAAACAATCATACTGCACTCATCTCAAAGCAAGTACAAAGATTTAAGAACCCACTTTTATCATACTTTTATTAATATATACTTAATGTCATCTATAAAATTCATTTCATTCTTTACAAGTCTAGCAACAGGCCTTCATAAGAACCCACTAAAAAAGAAGAGCTCTCTCTTCATCAGGGATCAATCTACTCTCTTCCTTATCAGCTTCCTTAATCTTTGCCCACAAGACAACATACAAGCCAACAAACATGAGCCCCATACCTATCAAGCTGCAATATTAATAAAATCAAATAAATTAAATTTTAATATTTTAGGCAATTAATTTAATAGATAAAGACCCCTTAATTCCTATGTATTTACATTATGTAACAGCTTACTAATGTATGCAAGTGTGTATTTCATTGATGCATAGGAATTATGTGGCATGTATGTGTACATGCCCCTATAAATAAATACCTTCCAAGGCTGATAAATTGCTTTAATATCAGTGCTGAAAGAATGGCTGCACAGAATGTTTGTGTAGGTTGGAAGACTGAAACAAAAACCGGTCCTTTCTTATGAACACACATTGTCATTACTAATGAGCCTATGGATGTCACTGATCCTCCCTGCGACATAATATTTTATAAATTATTAGTTAAACTATAGTTTTATAAAATTTATATTTTCAAACAAAAGGGAATGAAATGTTTAAGGCAATGGTTAATATATATAATACCGCTAACACAGCAGTGATAAGGCCATTGAGGCTGAGGGTGGCGACTCCGCTGGTTATATTTCCTTGCAAGATATACTGAAATATTAAGGAAAAGGAAGAGCCTAAGATGGCAGCTATAACGGCCATGGAAATGGGAGCTGGAAATTCCTCCATTGTTGTGGCCTGCAAGTTGAAGTAATAATACTGAAAAATATATTTTGTGTTGGACGAACATATTTTAATATGGAATATATTGCCTGTGCTCTTTGCATGCATGCATGCATGAAAATCTAGCTTATTCATATATATATATATAAAGTNCTTCTGATAAATTTTGTGGTTCCAACAGCCCTAAAACAAATAAATACTGTCACTTTTAAATCTATTAATTGCAATTCAAGTAGACATTTATGATTGGCTAATCATGAATTAAAAGGTACGAATAATACTTCCAAATTGCCTCTAATAAATTAGGTAATTTGGGGGTGTTCACTTTCCTTAGGGTAATACAATAGATATAAACATTTGATCAAGTCAAAAAGCGTTCTTGCCTTGATTTGCAAGCCAACATGACAGTAGACTCAAGACAATCAAACTATTTTAAAATTCATAAGTTTAGGTGACTAGCTCTCATCTAGCCAAGTTCTATCATGCAAATTGTCCTCCTTAGCTTGTTTTATATGTTGCTTGAGTCAACTTACAAAAAAAATACCACCATAATTAACATTTTAAAAATGAAATACACACTCACACATAAATATATACTCTCATACATAATCAAACAATCATATTGCACTCATCACAAAGCAAGCACAAAGATTTAAGAACCCACTTTCATCATACTTTTATTAATATATACTTAATGTCATCTATTCAATTCATTTCATTCTTTACATGGCTAGCAACAGGCCTTCATAAGAACCCACTAAAAAAGAAGAGCTCTCTCTTCATCTGGGATCAATCTACTCTCTTCTTTATCAGCTTCCTTAATCTTTGCCCACAAGACAACATACAAGCCAACAAACATGAGCCCCATACCTATCAAGCTGCAATATTAATAAAATCAAATAAATTAAATTTTAATATTTTAGAATTTTATTTTCACTAACAATTCATAAATTCAAGCAATTAATTTAATATATAAATACCCCTTAATTCCTATGTATTTACATATGTAACAGCTTACTAATGCATGCAAGTGTGTATTTCATTGATGCATAGGAAGTGTGTGCCATGTATTTGTAAATGCCCCTATAAATAAATACCTTCCAAGGCTGATAAACTGCTTTAATATCAGTGCTGAAAGAATGGCTGCACAGAATGTTNATAAATTTTAATATTTTAGGATTTTATTTTCACTAACAATTCATAAATTCAAGCAACTAATTTAATATATAAATACCCCTTAATTCCTATGTATTTACATATGTAACAGCTTACTAATGCATGCAAGTGTGTATTTCATTGATGCATAGGAATTGTGTGGCATGTATGTGTAAATGCCCCAATAAATAAATACCTTCCAAGGCTGATAAACTGCTTTAATATCAGTGCTGAAAGAATGGCTGCACAGAATGATTGTGTAGGTTGGAAGACTGAAACAAAAACCGGTCCTTTCTTATGAACAGACATTGTTACTACTAATGAGCTTATGGATGTCACTGATCCTCCCTGCAACATAATATTTTATAAATTATTGTTTAAAATATANGACATTGTTATTACTAATGAGCTTATGGATGTCACTGATCCTCCCTGCAACATAATATTTTATAAATTATTGTTTAAAATATAGCTTTATAAAATTTATATTTTGAAGCAAAAGGGAATGAAATGTCAAGGAAATGGTTAGTATATATGATACCGCTAACACAGCAGTGATAAGGACATTGAGGCTGAGGCTGGCGACTCCGCTGGTTATATTTCCTTGCANACAAAAGGGAATGAAATGTTTAAGGAAATGGTTAGTATATATAATACCGCTAACACAGCAGTGATAAGGACATTGAGGCTGAGGCTGGCGACTCCGCTGGTTATATTTCCTTGCAAGATATACTGAAATATTAAGGAAAAGAAAGAGCCTAATATGGCAGCTATAACGGCCATGGAAATCGGAGCTGGAAATTCCTCCATTGTTGTAGCCTGCAAGTTCAAGTAATAGTACTGAAATATATATTTTGAGTTGGACGAACATATTTTAATATGGAATATATAGCCTGTGCTCTTTGCATGCATGCATGCATGAAAATCTAGCTTATTCATGTATATATATATAAAGTAAATTGATAGGCCCAAATATCAATTTCTCATGCGCTTTTTGACCTCATGATGAGAGCCCGCGTCATGTGTCTAAAATTTCAGAGCCCCCGCGCCACGGTGGGATTGAACCCTTAACCTAAGGGGAATTACAGTGACCCCGCTACCAAGACTTACGGCGCATATATATAGATATATATATATATATATATATNATCAATTTTTCATGCGCTTTTTGACCCCATAATGAGAGACCGCGTCATGTGCATAAACTTTCAGAGCCCCGCGCCATGGTGTGATTGAAACCTTAACTTAAAGGGAATTACAGTGACCCCGCCACCAATAGGCCAAGACTTGCAGTGCGTATATATATATATGCGCTATATATGTACAAAAAACTTGAGTTGTATGTATGTAATAGAATGCACTAAATTAACTCATCTAGGTCACACCAAAACATTGAAAGTGAAATGATTATCGATAATGATTATGCATAATAATAATAATAATAATATTATTATTATTATTAATGGTAATTAAAAGCTTACCTGCAAAACCAAGACGCAAGATATAATCACAACAGCTGCAAGCATATAGAGGCAACCTATAATCCACTCATTAGGGCTGGTATTAATGGCCAAATCCTCTCTTAAAAATATAGATCTTAAATTTGCTGATGGTGCTGGTTTTACAGAATTTCCCTGCAGGAAGCTCATCGCCATGGCTCCACTTAAGCATATCACAGTCCCCATTACCTTATATCTTGTATACTTGCACTTAATATCAAATTTCTCAATCCTACAATAAATAAATAAATATAATCAATATAGTTAATTTAAAAAGTATATTTATCTTTGGATTATGAATATAATTTAATTCATTGTTTTTACCTTAGACAAGATGCAATAATAAAGATGAGCCCTGGAGCTAAGTTAGGCATGGCTGTGGCTACTGCTGGGGTTGTCTTCTTCACTCCCATGAGCATGAAAACTTGGTACAAAGGTGTCCTATATAATAATATAGAAAATATTATAATTCACACATTATTCATAACAAATCATAGGCTTAATTAACAATTAATTAAATACCTACTAGAAACGGCATCAAATTATTGCCTACTAGAAAATTCTCAATGGAAAAGAAATCTTAAGCCTTAGTTTAGTATAATTTTCTAACACGTACACAGATCAAAATTTAAAAGAACACAAATTTTGTTAAGTGAAAAATTCCTAAAATGAGAAAGAAATCACAGAGCCTAATCAAGCTAGAATAATTTACTATAAAATTGAAAGTATAGAGATAGACTCTTTTCCATAACTTAGGGAAGAAGGGATTACAAAACCTGACAAACATAACTTTATAATAAAAGTCCGGTTATATTAATCACAGCTTGAGGCTATAATAGTCGTAGTACAGCTATAAAAGTTGTAGTTAGAGGCTATAACAGCTGTGGTTGGCTACCAAAATTATTGGTGATGGTAGAAAATGGCTAGTAGTCGACAAAGACATATCGTGATAAGCGACGGACTCTGTTGGTCAACTACAATCTCGATAAAGTTAATCAAGGCATCAAAACACTCTATCAAACGGTCTACATTGATTTCGTTAATCACAAGTGATTTTTACAATAGTTATGTGTCATAATGACCTCAAAATTAAATGATATTGGGCTTCTTGAATTCCTCACATTGAGTCGCTTAACCTGACTATAAGCATGCAAAATTTTGAGATTGTTTATTCTTCTAATGAGTGTTATAAAGCTTCTAAATACACTTCAATTGTTTTATTCAAGCTTATTTGGACTACTTTCAATTTCATTGAGTTCTGTCTTTCGAGATACTAGTTTAACTATAAATTGTTAAAATCGTTGCATGGATGAACTTGAATTTGAATTAGGAATATTTCTTGCGTGCAATGCATCGAGATTAGTGCTTGAAAATATAGATTACTTTATAGCGCATCAATTTAATATTTTATTACTTTTATTTTCTACATAAAATAGATTTCTATTTTCATTCTCTGCGAGACAATTATATTTTTGAGGAAAAATAAAAATATTTACAATTTTGTTATAGATTTTATGATAAACATATTAAGGGAAATTTACATACAAACCACAAAATTCTTTTTATTTACATATCTACTACCTAATTTTTCATATTATATTTATAATACTTTGGCCTGTTAAATTTATGCATGAAACCGTGATTTAAATTTTATAAAAGTAGTTGATAGATGTATTTTATTTTTATGTGATATTAAATATTTGTGACATAGAATGTAATTTTAGTAGTAGTAGCTCTAGTGACAGAAGTGTGACTTCGGGTGATCAAATTATTAAAAGGTGTGAACGATTTAGATATCTTGGGTCTGTTGTTCAAAGCGATGGTGATATAGATGGGGATGTTAATAGTAGAATTCA
>JXCR01094091.1:54943-95249 GCA_002079205.1 Phalaenopsis hybrid cultivar
ATTATTTCAATTTTTTTAAAAAAAAAATTTAGGTGGGGCCACCGAAATACATCATGACGGTCAGGATCGGACACCGCACGCATCTTGCGTGCGGTGTCCGATCCGTATGGAATAATTTTTCGATATGCAACTTCCTGACTGTTGGAAGACAGAAAGTGTTAGGGGAAGCACCACATCTAATTGCTCTTTCATGGGGTTTTATTAGCCAAAATAATATGAGCAAAAAGTGGTAGTCTTTTGTAATAAATATGTCTCACATACTGAACCTTCCAGTTGAACTTTGTTCTTCATAGGTTTCTTCAATTTAATTAAAAATCTATAAATAAATTATTATTTAGTAAAATTTGAAATTCTTTTTAAACGNTATCTAATTGCTCTTTCATGGGGTTTTATTGGCTTAAATAATATGAGCAAAAAGTGATAGTCTTTTGTAATAAATATGCCTCACATATTGAACCTTCCAGTTGAACTTTGTTCTTCACAGGTTTCTTCAATTTAATTAAAAATCTATAAATAAATTATTATTTAGTAAAATTTGAAATTCTTTTTAAACGAGTAGCTACCTTTTTGCATGAATCGTTACAAAAACTTATCTTATTAACTACTGTTACATACCGTCGGTAATAATGTATAAATCGTAGGTAATATGTTTTATGATGGTTTAGCTACGGTTTATTCAACATAGCAATAATGCCTCTCAATAATAAAATTACATATGGAACTTACGACAGTTTATATTAACCAACGGTTATCCAACGCGTAGTAACGTTGCTAGCGATCTAAAAACATGTTATGTTTAACCATAATTTGTTTGTCGGTTACATAACTGATGTATATATCCGTAGGAAAAGAGTTGCACTTCAATCAAAAAAGTGTCATAGTTTCGTCAGTAAGGTGTGACACAATCTTTAGTTAACCATAGAAAATTACTGATTGTTTTATCCAAAGTAAAAGTGTAGCACTCTATTCACATGACGCTTATTCGATAGACCATCAGGAAATTGTCCGCATATAATAAAATAGTTGTAAACTGATCAGTAAGTCTTCAAAAACCTATAACATAAGAAAAAAAAAAAAATAAGCCCTCCTTCAACAGCTTAATCTACAAAGTTGCAATTGCAAAAGTGCGATCCACACACAACAAACAAAATAATGGACCTAATTAATGCATAAATCATATACATATTTAAAAGAAAAACAATTAAAATAAAGCAAACAAAATGAACGTCTGTCCAATAAAAATACTGTTCACAACCAATAAATTGTTTAACATACAAACAAAGATAAAAAAAAAATAGTCTCCTATTCATTCTACTCTATCCTCTCCATCATCGTCCTCCTTCCCTTCATCCAAAGCTAGTTGCTTCTCTTTCTACAATTCAGAACACAATATCACTTTAATCTCAGCTTTCATCTTCCGATTTATCTTCGTTCTCAGGGTGGCTTGGCTGGGTGGAGATTTGGGCTATAACCTTAACAACAACCTAATGACGCATCTGCTTTTTGTGTGAAGTAGAAGTAGAAGCACCATATGTGCTAGAGATTGGGCAGGAATCATATGCCGATGCCTGGAAACTGTAGTCCCTGACTTTCTTTAGCCTCAAAAACTCATGGTGATCTATATGGGGCGGAATACAATCCCCCTCCTCGAATATATTAATTATGCAACTATTGGGGATGCAATATGCTGGTAAGACGCGCAAGGAAATCATTTTCTTAATCATCCTCTTTATTATAGAGGTATTGGATCCACCTAATCATGTCTTATTATTTCTGAGGGATTTCATTCACTTTTTTGGGCAAAGTTATAGCAACAGCTACACTGAACGATGATCAACCCCTTACCGATCATCCACTTTTGGGGCTCTGAATATGTTCTTTTCTTCAAACTGCCTACTCGGCCCCGATCTTTCAAATCGAAGAAACAGTCTACCATCCTTCCCTGCTCATTCTTAAACGTCCATGTGAAGCTTCAATCCCTCAAGCATATTGACGTATTTCCCTTGTATTCATTCAAAATGTTTAAATGTATGTCTTCGAATTCTCTGAAATCTTTCTAATTCTTCTTCTGCCACCGTTGTCTGGGCTTGACGAATTGTGGGTTATATGGCTCCACATCTGGATGTTACCCACTCCTTTGAACTGCTGGGGTAATGGTCGGTCAAGTCTATGATAATAAACTTTATCTTGCTATCTCTGACAGTCAAATTGTTTGTTTCTCGGACATCCTTTTCATCCTTCTCTAGCTTTCTCTTCTTTTATGCCGTGTCATTTTCTTCGCTGTTGAATCGAAGCACTATTTCCAGGCCTTCTACCTCTCTTGAACTAACCACGTTTAGTTGGGGGCCGTCGTAGTCCATTATGATATGCTCAAAGTTCAAGTTAAAGGCCATGACGACTCCATGCACCACCTTCTCTTTATTAAGTGTGAGATATTTGCCATTTTTAAAACCAAGAATCGGGCTCTGGCTTGACATTTTCCTACAGAAAATAGGAGGAACGACAACATGCTCAAATTCAAATTGAACAAGAACAACACGTTTGTTATTTATTGTTTATGTAATTTTCGAATTATTATTTGATTTAACAATGTTTAGGGCTTGGATAAAGGAGTTTGTCATTATTTACAAAATTTATTTTATTTAATCAATTTCATTACATGATTTTGGACCCAGTCACAGACAATTTCTACATCAGCGCTTCTAGAAATGACTATTCAACCCTAGGAACATCACGACGCATGGTACTTCTTAAGATATGACTCGTTTATTGACATCATAGACCTTACACCCTGGCAGTCCACGAGCTGGTGAGTTCCTCCGCTGTAGAACTTTTCAACCACGAATGGTTCATCCCAAGTCAGTTCAAATTTTTCACCTATCTTATGATGTGCAAGAATATGTCTTCTAAGAACAAGAACAAAGTCACCAAATTTGAACGTTTTCATGCGGACTAGCTTGTCGTGGGGTTGTATCGTTTTTGTCTGGTATAATTTCATGCTCTGCTATGCTGATAGTCGTTTTTCTTTAAGGCTTTCCAACTCTTCAAGCCGAATTCTGACATTATCTTCTGTTGTGATTTTGTTGGCCATAACAATTCTAAGTGATAGGAGTTGCACTTCAAGGGGTAGTACAACTATGGACCCATACACTAAAGCATACGACGTAGACTTCGTCGGAGTCGTAATTGTTCTGTACTCCCACAAGGCTTCCAGTAACTGCTCGTGTTGTCATCTTTTGTTATCATCTAATGTCTTTTTAAGAATCTGCACAAGATATTTGTTGAAGGCTTCTATTAGACCATTCACTCTGGGGTAGTAGATCGTGGAGTACCTCCAACCTATTCCATGCCGCCTGAAGAAATTGTTTTTTTTTGTACTCTTGAATGCTGAGCCATTATTTGAGATCATTTTGCACGGAATGTCAAAACGGTACACAATATGAGTTTTGAGGAATTGCAGTATGTGATGTGAGCTTTGACCTCCCTTAACATCACTGTCTCTTCCCATTTGGAGAAGTAATATGTTGCTATGAGAATGAATCATTGTCCTTTTGAAGATGAAGGGTCTATAAGGCCCATTATATATGTGCCCCAACACCCGAATGACCACAATGTAATTATTGGATGCAACACAATCGGAGGTTGATGTAAGACCACTCCATATATCTGACACCAATGACAACTTTTAGCCACTTTCATGCAATCAATCATTATCATTGGCTAATGGTATCTCAACTTCTTTATCTTTATCTTCATTGTCGGGCTTGACTGATGGACAACGCATAATCCTGCATGTATTTCCTTGACAATTCCTTGCACCTCTGCCTTACCTAAACACCTCAGTCACATTTGATCAAACGATCTTTTCTACAAGGTATTGTCAATCAAAGCATACGACAACGCTCTTTTCTTTATTTGATGTGCTATGGGCTTATCCTCTGGTAACTACTAAATTATCAAATACACAACAAACGGTTGGCGCCAATCATCAGTATCCTCGGCCACTGCTCCTACTGTTTCTTCATTTCCCAATTGTGCAAAGTGTCCATTTCAATTTGAGACAACACTTGACGTCCCTGAACGAAGGCCTTTGGACTCCAAGTTAGCCCTCCATAATTCAAGTTTTCTCTGAGCTTTTTCTCTCGTCTTATCCACGAGCAGGATATCATCATCAAAAATCATACACCGCGGTAAATCCTCCTGCATATGTCCAGTAAGACCATCCAAAACTAAAGCAAAAAGATAAGGGCTTAAAGCCAAGCCCTCATGTAAACCAACAAAAATAGAAAAATATTTGGTCAATCCTCCTTTTGCTCGAACACAAGTAACATCTCTCCTANTTGTTATATACCGTCGGTAATAATGTATAAATCGTAGGTAATATGTTTTCTGATGGTTTAGCTACGGTTTATTCAACATAGCAAAAAAGTATCTCAATAATAAAATTACATGCGGAATTTACGACGGTTTATATTAACCGACGGTTATCCAACGCGCAGTAACGTTGCTAGCGATCTAAAAACATGTTATATTTAGCCATAATTTGTTTGTCAGTTACATAACTAATGTATATATCCGTAGGAAAAGAGTTGCACTTCAATCGAAAAAGTGTCATAGTTTCGTCAGTAAAGTGTGACACAATCTTCAGTTAATCATAGAAAATTACTGATTGTTTTATCCAAAGTAAAAGTGTAGCACTCTATTCAGATGTCGCTTATTCAATAAACCATCAGGAAATTGTCCGCATATAATAAAATAGTTGTAAAATGATCAGTAAGTCTTCAAAAACCTATAGCATAAGAAAAAAAAAAAAAATTAAGCCATCTTTCAACTGCTTAATCTACAAAGTTGCAATTGCAACAGTGCGATCCACACACAACAAACAAAATAATGGACCTAATTAATGCATAAATCATATACATAAATAAAAGAAAAACAATTAGAATAAAACAAACAAAATGAACGTCTGTCCAATAAAAGTAATGTTCACAACCAATAAATTGTTTAACATACAAACAAAGATAAAAAAAAAAATAGTCTCCTACTCATTCTACTCTATCCTCTCCATCATCGTCCTCCTTCTCCTCATCCAGAACTAGTTGCTTCTCTTTCTGCAATTCAGAACACAATATCACTTTAATCTCAGCTTTCATCTTCCGATTTATCTTCGTTCTCAGGGTGGCTTGGCTGGGTGGAGATCTAGGCTATAACCTTAACAACAACCTAATGACGCATCTGCTTCTTGTGTGAAGTGGAAGTAGATGCACCATATGTGCTAGAGATTGGGCAGGAATCATATGCTGATGCCTGGAAACTGTAGTCCCTGACTTTCTTTAACCTCAAAAACTCATGGTGATCTATATGGGGCGGAATACAATCCCCCTCCTCGTATATATTAATTATGCAACTATTGGGGATGCAATATGCTGGTAAGACGCGCAAGGAAATCATTTTCTTAATCATCCTCTTTATTATAGAGGTATTGGATCCACCTAATCATGTCTTATTATTTCTGAGGGATTTCATTCACTTTTTTGGGCAAAGTTATAACAGCAGCTACACTGAATGATGATCAACCCCTTGCCGATCATCCACTTTTGGGGCTCCGAATATGTTCTTTTCATCAAACTGCCTACTCGGCCCCGATCTTTCAAATCGAAGAAACAGTCTACCATCCTTCCCTGTCATTCTTAAACATCCATGTGAAGCTTCAATCCCTCAAGCATATTGACGTATTTCCCTTGTATTCATTCAAAATGTTTAAATGTATGTCTTCGAATTCTCTGAAATCTTTCTAATTCTTCTTCTGCCACCGTTGTCTGGGCTTGACAAATTGTGGGTTATATGGCTCCACATCTGGATGTTACCCACTCCTTTGAACTGCTGGGGTAATGGTCGGTCAAGTCTATGATAATAAACTTTATCTTGCTATCTCTGACAGGCAAATTGTTTGTTTTTCGGACATCCTTTTCATCCTTCTCTAGCTTTCTCTTCTTTGATGTCGTGTCATTTTCTTCGCTGTTGAAACGAAGCACTATTTCCAGGCCTTCTACCTCTTTTGAACTAACCACGTTTAGTTGGGGGCCGTCGTAGTCCATTATGATATGCTCAAAGTTCAAGTTAAAGGCCANTCAAATTGTTTGTTTCTCGGACATCCTTTTCATCCTTCTCTAGCTTTCTCTTCTTTTATGCCGTGTCATTTTCTTCGCTGTTGAATCGAAGCACTATTTCCAGGCCTTCTACCTCTCTTGAACTAACCACGTTTAGTTGGGGGCCGTCGTAGTCCATTATGATATGCTCAAAGTTCAAGTTAAAGGCCATGACGACTCCATGCACCACCTTCTCTTTATTAAGTGTGAGATATTTGCCATTTTTAAAACCAAGAATCGGGCTCTGGCTTGACATTTTCCTACAGAAAATAGGAGGAACGACAACATGCTCAAATTCAAATTGAACAAGAACAACACGTTTGTTATTTATTGTTTATGTAATTTTCGAATTATTATNTCATTTTTTTAAACCAAGAATCGGGCTCTAGCTTGAAATTTTCCTACAGAAAATAAAAGAAACGACAGCATGCTCAAATTCAAATTGAACAAGAACAACACGTTTGTTATTTATTGTTTATGTAATTTTCGAATTATTATTTGATTTAACAATGTTTAGGACTTGAATGAAGGGGTTTGTCATTATTTACAAAATTTATTTTATTTAATCAATTTCATTACATGATTTTGGACCCAATCACAGACAATTTCTACATCAGCGCTGCTAGAAATGACTATTCAACCCTAGGAACATCACGACGCATGGTACTTCTTAAGATATGGCTCGTTTATTGACATTATAGACCTTACACCCTGGCAGTCCACTAGCTGGTGAGTTCATCCGGTGTAGAACTTTTCAACCACGAATGGTCCATCCCAAGTCAGTTCAAAATTTTCACCTATCTTATGATGTGCAAGAATAGGTCTTCTAAGAACAAGAACAAAGTCACCAAATTTGAACGTTTTCATGCGGACTAGCTTGTCGTGGGGTTGTATCGTTTTTGTCTGGTATAATTTCATGCTCTGCTGTGCTGATAGTCATTTTTCTTTAAGGCTTTCCAACTCTTCAAGCCGGATTCTGACATTATCTTCTGTTGTGATTTTGTTGGCCACAACAATTCTAAGTGACAGGAGTTGCACTTCAAGGGGTAGTACAACTATGGACCCATACACTAAAGCATACGACGTAGACTTCGTCGGANGCTTGGATAAAGGAGTTTGTCATTATTTACAAAATTTATTTTATTTAATCAATTTCATTACATGATTTTGGACCCAGTCACAGACAATTTCTACATCAGCGCTTCTAGAAATGACTATTCAACCCTAGGAACATCACGACGCATGGTACTTCTTAAGATATGACTCGTTTATTGACATCATAGACCTTACACCCTGGCAGTCCACGAGCTGGTGAGTTCCTCCGCTGTAGAACTTTTCAACCACGAATGGTTCATCCCAAGTCAGTTCAAATTTTTCACCTATCTTATGATGTGCAAGAATATGTCTTCTAAGAACAAGAACAAAGTCACCAAATTTGAACGTTTTCATGCGGACTAGCTTGTCGTGGGGTTGTATCGTTTTTGTCTGGTATAATTTCATGCTCTGCTATGCTGATAGTCGTTTTTCTTTAAGGCTTTCCAACTCTTCAAGCCGAATTCTGACATTATCTTCTGTTGTGATTTTGTTGGCCATAACAATTCTAAGTGATAGGAGTTGCACTTCAAGGGGTAGTACAACTATGGACCCATACACTAAAGCATACGACGTAGACTTCGTCGGAGTCGTAATTGTTCTGTACTCCCACAAGGCTTCCAGTAACTGCTCGTGTTGTCATCTTTTGTTATCATCTAATGTCTTTTTAAGAATCTGCACAAGATATTTGTTGAAGGCTTCTATTAGACCATTCACTCTGGGGTAGTAGATCGTGGAGTACCTCCAACCTATTCCATGCCGCCTGAAGAAATTGTTTTTTTTTGTACTCTTGAATGCTGAGCCATTATTTGAGATCATTTTGCACGGAATGTCAAAACGGTACACAATATGAGTTTTGAGGAATTGCAGTATGTGATGTGAGCTTTGACCTCCCTTAACATCACTGTCTCTTCCCATTTGGAGAAGTAATATGTTGCTATGAGAATGAATCATTGTCCTTTTGAAGATGAAGGGTCTATAAGGCCCATTATATATGTGCCCCAACACCCGAATGACCACAATGTAATTATTGGATGCAACACAATCGGAGGTTGATGTAAGACCACTCCATATATCTGACACCAATGACAACTTTTAGCCACTTTCATGCAATCAATCATTATCATTGGCTAATGGTATCTCAACTTCTTTATCTTTATCTTCATTGTCGGGCTTGACTGATGGACAACGCATAATCCTGCATGTATTTCCTTGACAATTCCTTGCACCTCTGCCTTACCTAAACACCTCAGTCACATTTGATCAAACGATCTTTTCTACAAGGTATTGTCAATCAAAGCATACGACAACGCTCTTTTCTTTATTTGATGTGCTATGGGCTTATCCTCTGGTAACTACTAAATTATCAAATACACAACAAACGGTTGGCGCCAATCATCAGTATCCTCGGCCACTGCTCCTACTGTTTCTTCATTTCCCAATTGTGCAAAGTGTCCATTTCAATTTGAGACAACACTTGACGTCCCTGAACGAAGGCCTTTGGACTCCAAGTTAGCCCTCCATAATTCAAGTTTTCTCTGAGCTTTTTCTCTCGTCTTATCCACGAGCAGGATATCATCATCAAAAATCATACACCGCGGTAAATCCTCCTGCATATGTCCAGTAAGACCATCCAAAACTAAAGCAAAAAGATAAGGGCTTAAAGCCAANCTGTAATTGTTCTGTACTCCCACAAGGCTTCCAGTAACTACTCGTGTTGTCATCTTTTGTTATCATCTAATGTCTTTTTAAGAATCTGCACAAGATATTTGTTGAAGGCTTCTATTAGACCATTCACTCTGGGGTAGTAGATAGTGGAGTACCTCCAACCTATTCCATACCGCCTGAAGAAATTGTTGATTTTTGTACTCTTGAATGCTGAGCCATTATTTGAAATCATTTTGCACGGAATGTCAAAACGTTACACAATATGAGTTTTGAGGAACTGCAATATGTGATGTGAGCTTTGACCTCCCTTAACATCACTGTCTCTGCCCATTTGGAGAAGTAATATGTTGCTATGAGAATGAATCAGTGTCCTTTTGAAGATGAAGGGTCTATAAGGCCCATTATATATGTGCCCCAATACCCGAATGACCACAACGTAATTGTTGGATGCAACACAATCGGAGGTTGATGTAAGACCACTCCATATATCTGACACCAGTGACAACTTTTAGCCACTTTCATGCAATCAGTCATTATCATTGGCTAATGGTACCTCAACTTCTTTATCTTTATCTTCATCATGCATGTATTTCCTTGACAATTCCTTGCACCTCTGCCTTACCTAAACACCTCAGTCACATTTGATCAAACGATCTTCTCTACAAGGTATTGTCAATCAAAGCATACGACAACGCTCTTTTCTTTATTTGATGTGCTATGAACTTATCCTCTGGTAACTACTAAATTATCAAATACACAACAAACGGTTGGCGCCAATCATCAGTATCCTCAACCACTGCTCCTACTGTTTCTTCATTTCCCAATTGTGCAAAGTGTCCATGTCAATTTGAGACAGCACTTGACGACCCCGAACGAAGGCCTTTAGACTCCAAGTTAGCCCTCCATAAATCAAGTTTTTTCTGAGCTTTTTTCTCTCGTCTTATCCATGAGAAGGATATCATCATAAAAAATCATACATCACGGTAAATCCTCCTGCATATGTCCAGTAAGACCATCCAAAACTAAAGCAAAAAGATAAGGGCTTAAAGCCAATTCCTTTTGTAAACCAACAAAAATAGAAAAATATTTGGTCAATCCTCCTTTTGCTCGAACACAAGTAACATCTCTCCTATGCAAAATTCTTTTATATTTATATATCTAGTAGCTAATTTTTCATATTATATTTATAATACTTTTGTTTGATACACTGCATGAAGAGGAAAATTAAACTTTATAAAATAGGTGATAGCAGTATTTTTGTATGTGATATTAAAGATTTAAGTACTATGCATGNGAAAAGGTAAATTAAACTTTATAAAATAGGTGATAGCAGTATTTTTGTATGTGATATTAAAGATTTAAGTACTATGCATGTAAATATTAGTGTTTGGGTGTTAAATATATAGACATTGTATGGTGTGCACGTAAATGCCTCATGTTTTAATTATTATTATACTTTTATTGCATTATATTATCTTCTTTACTCTTCTTAAAAGTAAGACGCTCTAAACATTTACCACTTGAGAGTTGAGGGAATGTAATAGCTTAGCCTCCAATTGTGATTAGAACTAGCCGCATACGCAAGTGGACTCCCATCTTCTAGAACCAAATTTTCCTGACTATATTTAAGATATCATGGTCCAAAAGTGGTAGTTTGATAATGATAATGTAGCCATGTTGGTAGTTTAAGATTATTAATTAGATAGTTTTTGATAACCATTAAAAAAACAAATTACTAACATTTCTAAAATAGTGATATTTGACTACTAGCTTTGATGAGTAATGATAATCTGGTGATACAATTAGTCGGGCAGTAGCGGCTTCAACATGAAGGAGTATTAAAGCTTAGAAGTCGTTCAAGCATTAAGAGTTTCTTCGAATCTCACCTTTAAGTTTTTGTATTCATATAAGAGAGTAGAACCAAATGTCTTCTATAATTGGATAGGAGTATATTGCAGGGATGATCCAAGAGTGTGGATCAAGATACAACCAAGGTAATTGAGGTTATTTGTAAAACATTAATTTGTATTTAAGATGCATGAGAGATTCACAAAGAAAGTTTAACCTATCTAAGGCTTTTTATTAGAGTTTTATTCATTAATATTAATCTATCTATAAGAGGGTGTAAGAAATTCATCAAGCATTTTTTATATATTTGAGGTTATTTACACAATAGAAATTTGTATAGTAAACGTCATGAAAAATTCATTAAGTTTGACATATCTGAAGTTGTTTGTATAATATTAATATGTGCATAAGATGTTATAATAAATTCACTAAGAATCTTTGACATATCTAAAATAGTTCACATAACATTGATTTGTATATAGGATATCATACGAAATCTACTTAGAAAGTTTGACCTATCAGATGCTGTTGGTCGGAGGGTGATTTGCTGATCTTAACTTGTGTGGATTAGTTGAAAGAAATTAATGAAAGATGTTAGACCTATCCAATTTTACTTTTTGAAGTGTCACTCGGTGATATTGATCTATATGGAAAAGATTGCAAGAAATCTATAAAGGATGCTAGACTTTCCAAGGTTTTAGTTCGAAATGTTACTCGATAACATTAATATATATATAGAAGAGGTTGACAGAAATCTATCAAGGATGTTAGACATATCAAAGATTATTTATCAGAGTATTACTAAATGATATTAATCTGTCTGGCAGAGGTCGCAAGAAATATACTAAGGATATTTGACCTATCGGAGGTTATTTATCAAAGGGTTACTTGATAATATTAACATGTGTAGAAGTATTCATAAGAAATTTATAAAAGATTTTAGACTTATCTGAAGTTATTTGTTAGTGTTACTCGACGACATTAACATGTATTGAAGATGTTGAAATAAATTCATTAAAAATGTTAGACCTATTCTTGATTATTGGTTGAAGCGTAACTCAATGATGTTAACATGTGTGTATGAGGCCAAGTGCAATCCACCAAATACTTTTTACATGTCCTAGATTATTGATATGAGTGTGGCTTGGTAGTGTTAACCTTGATGATTAGTTGAAACGAGGTCAAGTGTAATTCATAAAATGTTTTTGACTTATCTTAGGATGTTAATCGAAGTACTTACTTGATAATTTTAACATGTGTAGAAAATGTTGAATCATGTTGCCCTGAGATCAACAAAGCTTATAACAAGGTGCCATAAATATTTTATGTTTCTCAAGTTTGGGACATTAGTCAAGTCGGAAAATACTTTTTTTCTTAGAATTATGATTGCAGTCATTCCTATGAAACATATTTGATTACTTTGATTTGTTTCCCTCTAGTGACGTGTTTTCAACCTGAGCTGGATTATTCGTATCAATCAGCTCCAATACCTCTAATGAATTAGCATCTTAATTTCTTCCTTTACTTGATGGAATGATTCTTTGGTATGACCACGACTTTAATGAAAGCAAGTATCCAAAATGTCAGCTTCTTAGTCAGGTTCAAGGGTGGGCTCTAGACCAGTACGTTTGAGCTAGAAATTCTCAGTCAGTCGTTGCACTTTTGAAAAGTAAGCTCCACCGATTGACACTAGTGTCAGTTGTCGAACCTCGCATGAGAGTTAAAAGAATCTCTTTTGAGATTCATCCATATGCACATGTGGTCTTCCATGGGTAAAGAACACATTGCATGGTGTGCACTCAATTGCCTCATATTTTAATTATTCCTATAATTTTATTGCATTCTAATATCTGCTTTCTTNCTAGCCATGTTGGTAGTTTAATATTATTAATTAGATAGTTTTTGATAACCATAAAAAGCCAAATTACTAACATTTCTAAACTAGTGATATTTGATTACTAGCATTGATGAGTAATGATAATCTGGCGATACCATTAGTCGGGCAGTAGCGGCTTCAACATGGTGGAAGATTAAAGCTTAGAAGTCGTTCAAGCATTAAGAGTTTCTTCGAATCTCACCTTTAAGTTTTTGTACTCATATAAGAGAGTAGAACCAAATGTCTTCTATAATTGGATAGGAGTATATTGAAGGGATGATCCGAGAGTGTGGACCAAGATACAACCAAGGTAATTGAGGTTATTTGTAAAACATTAATTTGTATTTAAGATGCATGAGAGATTCACAAAGAAAGTTTAACCTATCAACGGCTTTTTATTAGAGTGTTATTCAATAATATTAATCTATCTATAAGAGGGTGTAAGAAATTCATCAAGCATTTTTGTTATAGTTGAGGTTATGTGCACAATAGAAATGTGTATGGTAAATGTCATGAAAAATTCATCAAGTTTGACATATCTGAAGTTGTTTGTATAATATTAATATGTGCATAAGATGTTATAAGACATATCTAAAATAATTCACATAACATTTTATTTGTATATAGGATGTCATAAGAAACCTACTTAGAAAGTTTGACCTATCAGATGTTGTTGGTCGGAGGGTGATTTGCTGATCTTAACTTGTGTAGATTCGTTGAAAGAAATCAATGAAAGATATTAGACCTATCCAATATTACTTCTTGAAATGTCACTGAGTGATATTGATCTATATGGAAAAGATTGAAAGAAATCTATCAAGGATGCTACTCTTTCCAAGGTTTTTGTTCGAAATGTTACTCGATAACATTAATATATATAGAAGAGGTTGACAGAAATCTATCAAGGATGCTAGACATATCAAAGATTATTTATCAGAGTATTACTAAATGATATTAATCTGTCTGGCAGAGGTCGCAAGAAATATACTAAGGATATTTGACCTATCGGAGGTTATTTATCAAAGGGTTACTTGATAATATTAACATATGTAGAAGTATTCATAAGAAATTTATAAAAGATTTTAGACTTATCTGAAGTTATTTGTTAGTGTTACTCGACGACATTAACATGTATTGAAGATGTTGAAATAAATTCATTAAAAATGTTAGACCTATCCTTGATTATTGGTTGAAGCGTAACTCAATGATGTTAACATGCGTGTATGAGGCCAAGTGCAATCCACCAAATACTTTTTACATGTCCTAGATTATTGATATGAGTGTGGCTTGATAGTGTTAACCTTGATGATTAGTTGAAACGAGGTCAAGTGTAATTCATAAAATGTTTTTGACTTATCTTAGGATGTTAATCGAAGTATTTACTTGATAATTTTAACATGTGTAGAAAATGTTGAATCAAGTTGCCCTGAGATCGACAATGCTTATAACGAGGTGCCATAAATATTTTATGTTTCTCAAGTTCGGGACATTAGTCAAGTTGGAAAATACTTTTTTTCTTAGAAATATGATTGCAGTCATTCCTATGAAACATATTTGATTACTTAGATTTGTTTCCCTCTAGTGACGTGTTTTCAACCTGAGCTGGATTATTCGTATCAATCATCTCCAATACCTCTAATGAATTAGCATCATAATTTCTTCCTTTACTTGATCGAATGATTGTTTGGTATGACCACGACTTTAATGAAAGCAAGTATCCAAAATGTCAGCTTCTTAGTCAGGTTCAAGGGTGGGCTCTAGACCAGTACGTTTGAGCTAGAAATTCTCAGTCAGTCGTTGCACTTTTGAAAAGTAAGCTCCACCGATTGACACTAGTGTCAGTTGTCGAACCTCGCATGAGAGTTTAAAGAATCTCTTTTTGAGATTCATCCATATGCACATATGGTCTTCCATGAGTAAAGAACACATTGTATGGTGTGCACTCAATTGCCTCATATTTTAATTATTCCTATAATTTTATTGCATTCTAATATCTGCTTTCTTCTTCTAAAGAGTAAGACGATATGTACATTTACCACTTGGTAGTTGAGGGAATATAATATCTCAGCCTCCAACTGCGATTAGAAGAGCCGCATACGCAAGTGGAGTCCCATCTTCTTAAGCTAAATTTTCTTGTGCTAGTTGAGAAAATAATTATTCAGTTTTATAACTACGTCATTATTGTCCTACCATATTGTTGATAAGGTATGGAGTAATTTATATTAAAATTTTGTGAATAATATCACATGGTCATGAAAGTTAATTATATTTAAGGCCCGTTTGGGGCAGCTTATAAGTGTAGGCGGCATTTTCGAACGCCGCCGTACTGTTTGGTGCGCTCGTTTCGCCAGCTTATCCGAAACCGCGTTTGGGTTTTTACACTAAACGCAAGCCGCGGGCCGCGTTTCAGGATAAGCAGCTTATCTTGAAACGCACAAGCTGCCCCAAACACACCATATTTGGCATTGAAGAAGCCGCCGAATAACACTTGTGCATTAAAATGTGCATTTCATTAAAAGAAATTACTAATAATGATATTTTTAATATGATATAAATCTTTTTAATCTTATAAATGTAAAAATCAGAATTAGTTATTAGAAATGTAAATTCATAAGAATTGTCTGGTATGTATGCAAATGATGCCTCTTATTTAGAATCTTTCTAGGATGGGGAGCATTTCAATTAGATGTCTTTAGATTCTTAATTTTATTTTAAGCAATGCTCTACTTGTCCGAGCTAATTTTTGGGATGATTTTTTGATTAAAAAATAGGAAGATAGAATACATTGCTAATAAATAATTCTAGTTGCTAAATTATTTTTATTTATTTATTTTGCATTTTTTTTGCTAGTGCTTAATTAATATGTTTACATTGGAAAAAAAATATATGAATCTTTGTAGACTTATGGCACTAGACATCAAGATGTTTAAATTATTACTTTTGCTTGATCTAAAATCTATGTGAAGAAGGATTTTTTGTTATTATTTATGAAGATATTTAATTGAGAATGTGTCTGAATGTTGATAAACGATAATTTGAGGATGTTGACAGCTCCCAAAATGAGAAAAGAAGTAATAGTACCTAAAAGAGAGAACTAACTAGTAATTATGTTTTTTTCATTTTTCATTTCATTCCTCAATGTGCTCCAACAAAATCTATTTATAGAATAAAAGTGGTAGGATACTACAACAAGAATTTCAATCTATTAACTAATTACACTAATTAGCCTAAACAAGATATTAAGTAATATAGTATCCTATTATTACTCACCCCTTCAAAAAGAGCTTGCCCTCATAGTAGATCAAATCATAGAAAGAAAAAGAAGAAACAATGATCATGAAATCTATAAGCAATAACTGGGAATATTTTAAAGTTTTGTAGTTCTCAAACTTGTTGTAAGGGTTGAATGAAACAAGTTGGGCTAGCTTCAATCTTTCCAGTCTAGATTGTCAGAGAGCTTAATCCACGAAATCTTCAAGTCATTTTCCAGCTCGAGCAATAACGCTGGAGGGGCGAATACATCAAAGATGCCCAATATGGTATAGTTCTTAATCTTGTGAAACTAAAGGGGAGGGGCAAGGTGTGTTGTTTGTTAATGAAAAGAGCAGTGATAGCTCCTAAGATTTCAAATTGGATGTCAAAATAACTATGGAGGAATGTGTTGATGCATAAAAGCTTTGCTGCTCTAGTTTTGCCAATGAAAGGATATTCAGCTTGGAATATTCTCACATTGAAGAATTCTTTTCTTTGTGACAATGACCTTGAGGAGTTGTAGGGATATTCCTATGTGAAATTGCATAATCCCTTAGTTGTGTTTCAGGATTTAATAATATTTGTTGTGTGCCAGAGAATTTATACTGGTGGAGTAATAATTCAATATCTCAGACTTGTATGAAGATCCAAAACACACACACACACTTAGATAAAAGAAATTTAATCAGATGAGACATCAAGATTTTTTTGTGTAGAAAAACTTAAAAAAGGAACAAACCCCAATGCTCAACCAATTAAATAAATCCATCATATGATTGTAAGTTTATTGGTTCGCTCTTCTCTCCAATTAAGGAATATGGAATTACAAAGTTAATAATTACAAATGAAGAATAGTAGTCCAACGTTCATAGACATAATTGCACTATAATAACTGTGGTTCTTGGTGATAATAGATATAGAAAATTGCAAGGGCTATAGTTGAATGCTATAAAGAGAATATTTTGTTATAAATATTGTAGACGGTGGTTGTAATACTATTAGCTTGTCATAGAGGTTGTAGTTGAAATTCGTAGTAGTAGTTGGTCACATAGGTCATAGTTGGTAGCTTTATAAGTGTTCGTTGGTCATAAAGGTCGCAGTGGGAGATAGTGATGACAACAGTTGGCCACGTAGATTGTAGTGGGTAGCTATAATAGTAACTAGTCACATAGACTGTCATGAGTAGATGTAAGAGAATCAATTGGCTACAAAAACTATAGTGGAGGGTTGTGATGACAATAGTAGGCCAAGTAAACCAAGTGCAGAGTTGTAATAATATCAATTGGCCAAAAAAACTGTAGTGGAGGGTTGTGATGACAGTAGCTTGCTATGTATTTGCTAAATATTTCAACTGAGCTAAGATATATTTTTTCTCTACCCTTGATATTTATCAACATGTAGGATGTCTTTACTTTTACATGTCATTAAATGTCAATCAAATCTAAAGACATTTATGAAGAGAATGCTCTATTTTGAATGTTAACAATTAATTTTGTGAACATGATCTCCTTCAAGTTACTAAACTTTATATCCTAAATTCTTATCTCTACAATTTTCTTTTTGAGGAGTTACATTAATGTAATACAGAAGGGCATATGTGATTGCGCTTTTATTTTTAACCTGCTATGGTGAGAACATTGTAACTTGTAATTAGTTGAAAATTTTTATGATTGATATCTTCAACAGTTTTATGATCGACATTTTATCGATAATTTTTGGTGATAGTTTAACTTAACTAGTTGCAAATAATAATAACTCCACCGCCAAATTACCCTCTTTGCAAATAATAATAACAACATCACCAAAATAGCCAATGAAGTCACAGATGAATTGCATTCTTATAGCGAAGCCTTTCTTATCAAGATAATATGCTAAGAGAGTTGATGTAACCCGTACGCATGAACATATTATCATGTAACACTCATCTCAAAGCAAGTTCAATCATTTAAGAACTCAATTTTATCATATATTGATTGAAACATCCTTACATAATTNGTAACTCAATGATGTTAACATGCGTGTATGAGGCCAAGTGCAATCCACCAAATACTTTTTACATGTCCTAGATTATTGATATGAGTGTGGCTTGGTAGTGTTAACCTTGATGATTAGTTGAAACGAGGTCAAGTGTAATTCATAAAATGTTTTTGACTTATCTTAGGATGTTAATCGAAGTATTTACTTGATAATTTTAACATGTGTAGAAAATGTTGAATCAAGTTGCCCTGAGATCGACAATGCTTATAACGAGGTGCCATAAATATTTTATGTTTCTCAAGTTCGGGACATTAGTCAAGTTGGAAAATACTTTTTTTCTTAGAAATATGATTGCAGTCATTCCTATGAAACATATTTGATTACTTAGATTTGTTTCCCTCTAGTGACGTGTTTTCAACCTGAGCTGGATTATTCGTATCAATCATCTCCAATACCTCTAATGAATTAGCATCATAATTTCTTCCTTTACTTGATCGAATGATTGTTTGGTATGACCACGACTTTAATGAAAGCAAGTATCCAAAATGTCAGCTTCTTAGTCAGGTTCAAGGGTGGGCTCTAGACCAGTACGTTTGAGCTAGAAATTCTCAGTCAGTCGTTGCACTTTTGAAAAGTAAGCTCCACCGATTGACACTAGTGTCAGTTGTCGAACCTCGCATGAGAGTTTAAAGAATCTCTTTTTGAGATTCATCCATATGCACATATGGTCTTCCATGAGTAAAGAACACATTGTATGGTGTGCACTCAATTGCCTCATATTTTAATTATTCCTATAATTTTATTGCATTCTAATATCTGCTTTCTTCTTCTAAAGAGTAAGACGATATGTACATTTACCACTTGGTAGTTGAGGGAATATAATATCTCAGCCTCCAACTGCGATTAGAAGAGCCGCATACGCAAGTGGAGTCCCATCTTCTTAAGCTAAATTTTCTTGTGCTAGTTGAGAAAATAATTATTCAGTTTTATAACTACGTCATTATTGTCCTACCATATTGTTGATAAGGTATGGAGTAATTTATATTAAAATTTTGTGAATAATATCACATGGTCATGAAAGTTAATTATATTTAAGGCCCGTTTGGGGCAGCTTATAAGTGTAGGCGGCATTTTCGAACGCCGCCGTACTGTTTGGTGCGCTCGTTTCGCCAGCTTATCCGAAACCGCGTTTGGGTTTTTACACTAAACGCAAGCCGCGGGCCGCGTTTCAGGATAAGCAGCTTATCTTGAAACGCACAAGCTGCCCCAAACACACCATATTTGGCATTGAAGAAGCCGCCGAATAACACTTGTGCATTAAAATGTGCATTTCATTAAAAGAAATTACTAATAATGATATTTTTAATATGATATAAATCTTTTTAATCTTATAAATGTAAAAATCAGAATTAGTTATTAGAAATGTAAATTCATAAGAATTGTCTGGTATGTATGCAAATGATGCCTCTTATTTAGAATCTTTCTAGGATGGGGAGCATTTCAATTAGATGTCTTTAGATTCTTAATTTTATTTTAAGCAATGCTCTACTTGTCCGAGCTAATTTTTGGGATGATTTTTTGATTAAAAAATAGGAAGATAGAATACATTGCTAATAAATAATTCTAGTTGCTAAATTATTTTTATTTATTTATTTTGCATTTTTTTTGCTAGTGCTTAATTAATATGTTTACATTGGAAAAAAAATATATGAATCTTTGTAGACTTATGGCACTAGACATCAAGATGTTTAAATTATTACTTTTGCTTGATCTAAAATCTATGTGAAGAAGGATTTTTTGTTATTATTTATGAAGATATTTAATTGAGAATGTGTCTGAATGTTGATAAACGATA
This sequence comes from Phalaenopsis hybrid cultivar, assembly GCA_002079205.1. Taxonomy (NCBI): domain Eukaryota; kingdom Viridiplantae; phylum Streptophyta; class Magnoliopsida; order Asparagales; family Orchidaceae; genus Phalaenopsis; species Phalaenopsis hybrid cultivar. Next base: position 74,661 of record JXCR01094091.1, read on the forward strand.
ATTTGAGGATGTTGACAGCTCCCAAAATGAGAAAAGAAGTAATAGTACCTAAAAGAGAGAACTAACTAGTAATTATGTTTTTTTCATTTTTCATTTCATTCCTCAATGTGCTCCAACAAAATCTATTTATAGAATAAAAGTGGTAGGATACTACAACAAGAATTTCAATCTATTAACTAATTACACTAATTAGCCTAAACAAGATATTAAGTAATATAGTATCCTATTATTACTCACCCCTTCAAAAAGAGCTTGCCCTCATAGTAGATCAAATCATAGAAAGAAAAAGAAGAAACAATGATCATGAAATCTATAAGCAATAACTGGGAATATTTCAAAGTTTTGTAGTTCTCAAACTTGTTGTAAGGGTTGAACGAAACAAGTTGGGCTAGCTTCTATCTTTCCAGTCCAGATTGTTAGAGAGCTTAATCCACGAAATCTTCAAGTCATTTTCCAGCTAGAGCAATCACGGTGGAGGGGCTAATACATCGAGGATGCCCAATATGGTATAGCTCTTAATCTTGTGAAACTATAGGGGAGGGGCAAGGTGTGTTTTTTGTTAATGAAAAGAGCAGTGATAGCTCCTAAGATTTCAAATTGGATGTCAAAATAACTATGGGGGAATGTGTTGATGCATAAAAGCTTTGCTGCTCTAGTTTCGCCCATGAAAGGATATTCAGTTTGGAATATTCTCACATGGAAGAATTCTTTTCTTTCTGGCAATGACCTTGAGGAGTTGTAGGGATATTCCTATGTGAAATTGCATAATCCTTTAGTTGCATTTCAGGATTTAATAATATTTGTTGTGTGCCAAAGAATTTATGGTGGTGGAGTAATAACTTAATATCTTAGTGTTGTACGAAGATCCAAAACACACACACACACACACACAGATAAAAGAAGTATAATCGGATGAGACATCAAGATTTTTTTATGTAGAAAAACCTAAAAAAGGAAAAAAACCCCAAGGCTCAGCCACTTAAATAAATCCATCATATGATTGTAAGTTTATTGGTTGGCTTTTCACTCCAATTAAGGAATATGGAATTACAAAGTTAATAATTACAAATGAAGAATAGTAGTCCAACGTTCATAGACATAATTGCACTTTAATAACTATGGTTCTTGGTAATAATAGATATAACAAATTGTAAGGGTTATAGTTGAATGCTATAAAAATAATATTCTATTTTAAATATTGTAGACGGTGGTTGTAATACTATTAGCTTGTCATAGAGGTCGTAGTTGAAATTCGTAGTAGTAGTTGGTCACATAGGCAATAGTTGATAGCTTTATAAGTGTTCAGTTGAAATTCGTAGTAGTAGTTGGTCACATAGGCAATAGTTGGTAGCTTTATAAGTGTTCGTTGGCCATAAATGTTGCAATGGGAGATAGTGATGACAACAATTGGCCACGTAGATTGTAGTGGGTAGCTATAATAGTAACTAGTCACATAGACTGTCATGAGTAGATGTAAGAGCATCAATTGGCTACAAAGACTATAGTGGACGGTTGTGATGACAATAGTAGGCCAAGTAGGCCAAGTGCGGAGTTGTAATAATATCAGTTGGCCACAAAAACTGTAGTAGAGGGTTGTGATGACAACAACTTGCTATGTATTTCCTAAATATTTCAACTGAGCTAAGATATATTGATATTTATCAACATGTTGGATGTCTTTACTTTTACATGTCATTAAATGTCAATCAAATCTAAACACATTTATGAAGAGAAGGCTCTATTTTGAATGTTATCAATTAGTTTTGTGAACATGATCTTCTTCAAGTTACTAAACTTTATATCCTAAATTCTTATCTCTACAATTTTCTTTTTGAGGAGTTACATTAATGTATTACAGAAGGGCATATGTGATTGCGCTTTTATTTTTTACCTGCTATGATGAGAACATAGTAACTTGTAATCAGTTGAAAATTTTTATGATTGATATCTTCAACAGTTTTATGATCAACATTTTATCGATAACTTTTTGTGATAGTTTAACTTAACCAGTAGCAAATAATAATAACACCACCGCCAAATTACCCTCTTTGCAAATAATAATAACAACACCACCAAAATAGCCAATGAAGTCACAGATGAATTGCATTCTTATGGCGAAGCCTTTCTTATCAAGATAATATGCTAAGAGAGTTGACGTAACCTGTACGCAGGAACATATTATCATGTTACACCCATCTCAAAGCAAGTTCAATCATTTAAGAACTCAATTTTATCATATATTGATTGAAACATCCTTACATAACTTTTTTCTATAAAATTTATTTCATTATCTACATAGCTAGCAAAAACCTACTAGAAAAGAAGAGCTTTCTCTTCATCTGGGATCAGTCTACTCTCCTCTTTATCAGCCTCTCTAATCTTTGCCCACAAGACAACGTACAAGCCAGCAAACATTAGGCCCATACCTATCATGCTGCAATATCAATAAAAGAAAATCAAATAAATTCCATATTTTAGTCATTTATTTTCATTAACAAGTCATTAATGCATGCAAGTACTACAAATATATACCTCCCAAGACTGATAAACTGCTTTAATATCAGTGCTGAAAGAATGGCCGCACAGACTGTTTGCATTGGGTGAAAGACTGAAACAAAAACCGGTCCTTTCTTATGAACACACATTGTCACCACTGTTGAGCTTATGAATGACACCGACCCCCCCTGCAACATGATATTTTATAAGCATATTACTTTTAATATAACAAGTGACAATAAAGATCAGGAAAATGCAGGGTTAATATATGTAATACCACTAATACAGCACTAATAACGCCTGTGAGGCCGAGGCTAGCCGCTCCACTGTTTATATTTCCTTGCAACATATACTGAAATATCACAGCAAGAACAGAGCCTATTGTGGAAGTTATGACACCCAGAGACATTGGAGCAGGAAAATCCACCATTGTTGTAGCCTGCAAGTTTAAGAAATGTCAATCAGGAAGGAAGGAAATAAGACAATTAAATTAGGAGTTTTTTATAATTAGAAGCTTTCTTATTTTCAATATCTTTATTTTGATTTATTTCACGCATTATTAACTTAACTAAAATAGATTGTAAGATTATTATATAATGGAATGAAAGCAAAAGGGAAAGACATCGAGCCTATTCAGAATTTAGTCTATTTTTCTCAAAACTTTGACAACGAAAAATAATATCTAACAATAATGGTAATAATAATTAAACACTTGCCTGCAAAACCAAGACGCAAGAGAGAATCACAACAGCTGCAAGCAGATAGAGGCAGCCTATAATCCACTCATTAGAGCTGGGATTAATGGCCAAATCCTCTCTTAAAAATATAGATCTTAAATTTGCTGATGGTGCGGGTTTTACAGAATTTCCCTGCAGGAAGCTCATCGCCATGGCTCCACTTAAGCATATCACAGTCCCCATTACCTTATATCTTGTATACTTGCACTTAATATCAAATTTCTCAATCCTACAAAAATTAAATAAATGTATCTTAATTAATATAATCAATATAGTTAAATTAAAAAGTATATTTATCTTTGGATTAGGAATATAATTTAATTCATTGTTTTTACCTTAGACAAGATGCAATAAGGAAGATGAGCCCTGGGGCTAAGTTGGGCATGGCTGTGGCCACTGCTGGGGTTGTCTTCTTCACTCCCAGGAGCAAGAAAACTTGGTACAAAGGTGTCCTGTATAAGAATATAGAAAATATTATAATTCACGGTCAATTAACAAAAAAATCACAGGCTTAATTAACGATTAATTTAAGAACTAATAATAATGCTATTAGCTGATAAAAAATTACAAATAGGGCTGTCAAAACTGCTCATTGTTCGCGAACAGCTCGTGTTCAGCTTCTCGAAATACTACTAACCAATTATATATATATATATATATATANTAAAGTTTTGTAGTTCTCAAACTTGTTGTAAGGGTTGAATGAAACAAGTTGGGCTAGCTTCAATCTTTCCAGTCTAGATTGTCAGAGAGCTTAATCCACGAAATCTTCAAGTNAAATATTATTGTATTAAGGGCAAGTATGGGGCAGGTTATAACTGCGGGTAGCCTTTTCAAAACGCCGTCGTACCGTTTGGTTCTCACGTTTCACCAGCTTATTCGAAACAGCGTTTGAGTTTTTACACTAAATGCAGACCGCGAATCGAACCCCGCGGCCCGCCCGCGGGCCGCGTTTCAGGATAAACAGCTTATCCTGAAACGCACAAGCTGCCCCAAACGCACCATACTTGGCATTGAAGAAGCCGCTAAATAACGCTTGTGCATTAAAATGTGCATTTCATTAAACGAAATTACTAATAATGATATTTTTAATATGATATAAATCTTTTTAATCTTATAAATGTAAAAATCAGAATTAGTTATTAGATATGTAAATTCATAAGAATTGTCTGGTATGTATGCAAATGATGCCTCTTATTTGGAATCTTTTATGGATGGTGAGCATTTCAATTATATGTCTTTAGATTCTTAATTTTATTTTAAGCAATGGTCTACTTGTCCGAGCATATTTTTGGGATGATTTTTTGATTAAAAAATATGAAGATAGAATACATTGCTAATAGATAATTCTAGTTGCTAAATTATTTTTATTTATTTATTTTGCATTTTTTTTGCTAGTGCTTAATTAATATGTTTACATTGGAAAAAAAAAATATGAATCTTTGAAGACTTATGGCACTAGACATCAAGATGTTTAAATTATAACTTTTGCTTGATCTAAAATCTATGTGAAGAAGGATTTTTTGTTATTATTTATGAAGATATTTAATTGAGAATGTGTCTGAATGTTGATAAACGATAATTTGAGGATGTTGACAGCTCCCAAAATGAGAAAAGAAGTAATAGTACCTAAAAGAGAGAACTAACTAGTAATTATGTTTTTTTTTTTATTTTTCATTTCATTCCTCAATGTGCTCCAACAAAATCTATTTATAGAATAAAAGTGGTAGGATACTACAACAAGAATTTCAATCTATTAACTAATTACACTAATTAGCCTAAACAAGATATTAAGTAATATAGTATCCTATTATTACTCACCCCTTCAAAAAGAGCTTGCCCTCATAGTAGATCAAATCATAGAAAGAAAAAGAAGAAACAATGATCATGAAATCTATAAGCAATAACTAGGAATATTTCAAAGTTTTAAAGTTTTCAAACTTGTTGTAAGGGTTGAACGAAACAAGTTGGGCTAGCTTCAATCTTTCCAGTCTAGATTGTCAGAGAGCTTAATCCACGAAATCTTCAAGTCATTTTCCAGCTCGAGCAATAACGCTGGAGGGGCGAATACATCAAAGATGCCCAATATGGTATAGTTCTTAATCTTGTGAAACTAAAGGGGAGGGGCAAGGTGTGTTGTTTGTTAATGAAAAGAGCAGTGATAGCTCCTAAGATTTCAAATTGGATGTCAAAATAACTATGGAGGAATGTGTTGATGCATAAAAGCTTTGCTGCTCTAGTTTTGCCAATGAAAGGATATTCAGCTTGGAATATTCTCACATTGAAGAATTCTTTTCTTTGTGACAATGACCTTGAGGAGTTGTAGGGATATTCCTATGTGAAATTGCATAATCCCTTAATTGTATTTCAGGATTTAATAATATTTCTTGTGTGCCAGAGAATTTATAGTGGTGGAGTAATAATTCAATATCTCAGACTTGTACGAAGATCCAAAACACACACACACACACACTTAGATAAAAGAAATTTAATCAGATGAGACATCAAGATTTTTTTGTGTAGAAAAACTTAAAAAAGGAACAAACCCCAATGCTCAACCAATTAAATAAATCCATCATATGATTGTAAGTTTATTGGTTCGCTCTTCTCTCCAATTAAAGAATATGGAACTACAAAGTTAATAATTGCAAATGAAGAATAGTATTCCAACGTTCATAGACATAATTGCACTATAATAATTGTGGTTCTTGGTGATAATAGATATAGAAAATTGCAAGGGCTGTAGTTGAATGCTATAAAGATAATATTCTGTTATAAATATTGTAGACGGTGGTTGTAATACTATTAGCTTGTCATAGAGGTCGTAGTTGAAATTCGTAGTAGTAGTTGGTCACATAGGTCATAATTGGTAGCTTTATAAGTGTTTGTTGGTCATAAAGGTCGCAGTGGGAGATAGTGATGACAACAGTTGGCCACGTAGATTGTAGTGGGTAGCTATAATAGTAACTAGTCACATAGACTGTCATGAGTAGATGTAAGAGCATCAATTGGCTACAAAAAACTATAGTGGAGGGTTGTGATGATAATAGTAGGCCAGGTAGACCAAGTGCAGAGTTGTAATAATATCAGTTGGCCAAAAAAACTGTAGTGGAGGGTTGTGATGACAGTAGCTTGCTATGTATTTGCTAAATATTTCAACTGAGCTAAGATATATTTTTTCTCTACCCTTGATATTTATCAACATGTAGGATATCTTTACTTTTACATGTCATTAAATTTCAATTAAATTTAAACACATTTATGAAGAGAAGGCTCTATTTTGAATGTTAACAATTAATTTTGTGAACATGATCTCCTTCAAGCTACTAAACTTTATATCCTAAATTCTTATCTCTACAATTTTCTTTTTGAGGAGTTACATTAATGTAATACAGAAGGGCATATGTGATTGCGCTTTTATTTTTAACCTGCTATGGTGAGAACATTGTAACTTGTAATTAGTTGAAAATTTTTATGATTGATATCTTCAATAGTTTTATGATCGACATTTTATCGATAATTTTTTGTGATAGTTTAACTTAACTAGTTGCAAATAATAATAACACCACCGCCAAATTACCCTCTTTGCAAATAATAATAACAACATCACCAAAATAGCCAATGAAGTCACAGATGAATTGCATTCTTATAGCGAAGCCTTTCTTATCAAGATAATATGCTAAGAGAGTAGATGTAACCCGTACGCATGAACATATTATCATGTTACACTCATCTCAAATCAAGTTCAATCATTTAAGAACTCAATTTTATCATATATTGATTGAAACATCCTTACATAATTTTTTTCTATAAAATTTATTTCATTATCTACATAGCTAGCAAAAACCTACTAGAAAAGAAGAGCTTTCTCTTCATCTGGGATCAGTCTACTCTCCTCTTTATCAGCTTCTCTAATCTTTGCCCACAAGACAACATACAAGCCAGTAAACATTAGGCCCATTCGTATCATGCTGCAATATCAATAGAAGAAAATCAAATAAATTCCATATTTTAGTACTTTATTTTCATTAACAAGTCATTAATGCATGCAAGTAATACAAATATATACCTCCCAAGACTGATAAACTGCTTTAATATCAGTGCTGAAAGCATAGCCGCACAGACAGTTTGCGTTGGGTGAAAGACTGAAACAAAAACCGGTCCTTTCTTGTGAACACTCATTGTCACCACTGTTGAGCTTATGAATGACACCGACCCCCCCTGCAACATGATATTTTATAAGCATATTATTTTTAATATAATAAGTGACAGTAAAAATCAGGAAAATGCAGGGTTAATATATGTAATACCACTAATACAGCACTAATAACGCCTGTGAGGCCGAGGCTAGCCGCTCCACTGTTTATATTTCCTTGCAACATATACTGAAATATCACAGCAAAAACAGAGCCTATTGTGGAAGTTATAACACCCAGAGACATTGGAGCAGGAAAATCCACCATTGTTGTAGCCTGCAAGTTTAAGCAATGTCAATCAGGAAGGACAGAAATCAGACAGCTAAATTAACAGTTTTCTATAATTAGAAACTTCCTTATTTCCAATATCTTATTTCACTTTTAGCTGTATATTTAGATTAGTAATATGCATTATTAAATTATCTAAAATAGATTATGCACTTTATTTTGCACTTAAAATAGATTGTAAAATTATTATATAATGGAATGAAAGCCATCGAGCCTATTCAGGATTTAGTCTATTTTTCTTTTGACAAACAAAAATAATATATAATAATAATAATAATAATTAAAAACTTGCCTGCAAAACCAAGACGCAAGAGAGAATCACAACNGCAGTTTTCTATAATTAGAAACTTCCTTCCTTATTTCCAATATCTTTATTCTGATTTATTTCACTTTTAGCTGTATATTTAGATTAGGAATATGCATTATTAAGTTACCTAAAATAGATTATGCACTTTATTTTGCACCTAAAATAGATTGTAAGATTATTATATAATGGAATGAAAGCCATCGAGCCTATTCAGGATTTAGTCTATTTTTCTCAAAACTTTGACAAGCAACAATAATATATAATAATAATAATAATAATTAAAAACTTGCCTGCAAAACCAAGACGCAAGAGAGAATCACAACNCTCACGAGCCGACTTGGAAGCACATTTTGGCAAATTAATTAAAATAGCAAAAAGTCTGACATCCATTAAGGGCTTGTTTGGGTCAGCTTATAAGTGTGAGGGCGTTTTTTAAAACGTCGCGGTACCGTTTGGTTCGTGTGTTTTATCCGCTTATCCGAAAACACTATTTTTTTATGTGATACAAAAGAATTGAGTGGTGTGCATATAAATATAAAAGTTTTAGTGTGAATCATGTAAAACCATCAGAATTGAGTGCTATGCATGTAAATGCCCCAAAAAATTTTTAAAGATTTACATATATACCACTTAATTTCAACGAGGGAGAATCCCAACGAAAGTTAAGTCTTCGGAAATCTCTAGTGGCATGTCCCAATCCATGATGATATTAACAATAAGAATTAGTCAAAAGTTAACCACTTCTTCAACCATCCTAACTATGGTNTCAATGTAGTTAATTTAAAACTATGTTTATCTGTGGATTATGAATATAATTTTATTCATGGTTTTACCTTAGACAAGATGCAATAAGGAAGATGAGCCCTGGGGCTAAGTTGGGCATGGCTGTGGCCACTGCNATAATATAGTTAATCTAAAACTATGTTTATCTGTGGATTATGAATATAATTTTAATCATTGTTTTACCTTAGACAAGATGCAATAAGGAAGATGAGCCCTGGGGCTAAGTTGGGCATGGCTGTGGCCACTGCTGGGGTTGTCTTCTTCACTCCCAGGAGCATGAAAACTTGGTACAAAGGTGTCCTATATAATAATATAGAAAATATTATAATTCACGGTTAATTAATAAAAAATCATAGGCTTAATTAACAATTAATTTAAGACCTAATAATAATGCTATTAGCTGATAAAGAATTACAAGTAGGGCTGTCAAAACGACTCATTGTTCGCGAATAGCTCGTATTCGGCTCGTCAAGAAGCTCGTATTCTGCCCATTCCCTAAGTTAATAAGCCGAACACGAATAACACAACAAACATTTGTTTGTTGGTGTTATGCTCATTTTAGCTCGAAATACTACTAATCAATTATATATATATATATANTGTTCGCGAACAGCTCGTGTTCGGCTCGTCAAGAAGCTCGTGTTCGGCTCGTTCCCTAAGTTAATAAGCCGAACACGAACAACACGAATAAATATTTGTTCTTTGGTGTTCGACTCATTTTGGCTCGAAATACTACTAATCAATTATATATATATATATATATATTTNACGAGCTGAGCCCGGGCTCGCCCGTGTTCGGCTCGTTTACACCCCTAATTACAAGATATGCATATATATAATTTTTTCCACTTGGAATAGAAATTTAAGTTATATTTTCACTTGAAAACAATTATTAAATAGTTTTAAGAACTATCACACATGTCATTTTAACAAATGAAAAAAAAAATCAATTTTTTTGCCAATTTTAATTTTCATAATGCGGTCATAAGCCTTCATGTTTTATATAAATATCTTTAAAATACTTTTTCTCTTCAAAATTAATATGAATAAAAACCTTTATTTATTTATTTTTAGCTAGCCAAAATTAGTCTTATGAGCATTAATTTTTAAAAATTAATTTCTAATATTCCGAAAGCACTCCTGAATATCTTCATTTTTTTTCTATAAATTCTATATAAAAATAAATTAACCAATATAAAAATTTAAATTTTAAATAACAAATTTTCCGGGCTTCTACCGTTCAAACTAGTGTAATAGAGTCGAGTCGAGCCAACCTCGAGTTTAGCTTGACTATGATTAATTAATCGAGTTTGAGCTCAGCTTCTATAAGTTTGAGTCAGCGTGTTTAGAGAGAAAATTATGTTAATTAAGCTAGTATTATAACAAAATGGCAAATTTAAAGAATATTTAGAAGATAACTAAAAATAATTCAATTGATATGATATAAAATGTAAAATATGAACTTTAAATATTTTTAATAATTTTTTTAAAAAGAATTTTATTATATCTTAATTATCTTTTTTATTAATTGTTTTTTAAAGGAACAGGCTCATGAGCCATCGAGTCAAGAGGGGGGATGTCTAGAGCTTGCTTAGATTATTAGCTCATCAAGCTCTTTTCATGGGCCACTTAACAGTTAAGTTTGCCCGAGCCGGCTCACGAGCCGACTTGGAAGCACAATTTGGCAAATTAATTAAAATAGTAAAAAATCTGACATCCATTAAGGGTCTGTTTGGGCCAGCTTATAAGTGTGGGGGCGTTTTTTAAAACGTTTCGGTACCGTTTGGTTCGTGCGTTTTGTCCGCTTATCCGAAAACACTATTTTTTTATGTGATATGAAAGAATTGACTGGCGTTCCCAAAAATTTTTGAAAGATTTGCATACATACCACTTAATTTCAACGAGGGAGAATTCCAACGAAAGTTAAGTCTTCGGAAATCTCTAGTGGCATGTCCCAATCCATGATGATATTACCAATAAGAATTAGTCAAAAGTTAACCACTTCTACAACCATCCTAACTATGGTTTAAAACTTAACTCTCCCTCTATATTAAATAAAACTACATAGCTATAAAAAGACATCTAGAATGTTAAAAGCAAGGAAGATTTACATACACACCAATAAAATTCTTCTATAATTACATATTTACACCTATCCTTCAATTTTTACATACATGTTAATACGGAAAAATTATTCAATATGAACACCGCATGTACAGATGCATGCTGTGTCCGACCGCACCGTCGATCACTGATCTACACCGTTGATCCAAAATTTTTTTTTTTTAAAAAAAAAAAAGTTAAAAATAGGGCCCACCGAAATACATCTTTGCGGTAATCGACGGTGTAGTCCATATGAAATAATTCTTTTGTTAATATGTCATCTTATCTATAAATGAAAAGATTTATTTTATATTTTATTTATAAAATACTGTTTTAAACTTTATAAAAATAGGTTATAGTGCTATCTTCTACGTGATATTAAAGATTTATGTTTGTAAAAATTAATGCTTGTATATTATATATGTAAATACATCGGAATTGTGTGTCATTTATGTAAATGCCCTATATTTAATTACTTATATTGCATCAAAATATTTGATTTTTTTGTTCTTACAAATTTACCACTTTAGAGTTGAGGGAATATGATATCTTACCCTCCGAGGGCGATTAGAGCGAACCGGATAATCAAGTGAAGTCCTATCTTCTGCGGCCAATTTTTCCTGCGCAAGTTGAGAGAATGATTATTCAGTCTTATAAATACATCATTGTTATCATAGTTTTTTTTTTTTTCAAGATTAGTACTTAAGACTACGCAGTGTTGCATATGTCAGGGAGGTTATTCAAAGGATCTTGAGGGGTTATATCTGCGTTATACTCTCTGTAACTATCATGTAACTTACCTGTAAATTGGTTACAAGTAGGTTACAGGAAGGTTACATGGGATATAACCCCCCAATAATCTCTGAATAACCTACCTGACGGACGCAACGCTGCGTATGTCTTAAATACGCAAATTTTTGTACTCCGACCAACCCCATGTGATTTATTCGAGATGTGGTTCAAACTCGTGTCCTTCGGAGTCTTACAAGTGCCAATGAATCACCGTGTAGTCACTATTGTCCTAGGATATTGTTGTTAAGGTATGGAGTACCTTTTTGCCTATGATAGTTTAAAGAAAAAGAGATATTTTTATGTAGTTGTAATAATACAATTTGAGCTTTTTTTAATTTTATTAGATGTTCAAAATTTGAGTTAATTGAAGCTTAATAATACTAACAATAATAATAATTAGCACGCCCAATATTATTTCAAGATAATCTTAAATAAAAAAGGGCCCAATGTTCTCATATATTATTTTAAGCACAAAACCAATTAAAAAAAAGACCATTTTTTTTCTTCAGAGCTCAAAATGAGCACCTTTCAAAGAGAATAGCGCAGGGAAGGAGAAGAAAGGCATTGAAGAAGCCGGCGGCGGCGATTTGGAAGAGAGGTTGGAGGCCGCCGGCAAGAAGTCCGGAGAGAAAGACTGTGTTGAAGCCGAAGACCATTTGTGCGGCGATCAAGCTGGCAACGACCATGGCTTCCGTCCACCTTCGGCCGCCATTAACCTCCGAGCTCACAACCATCTTCTCTATCGCAGAGACAGAGATAGAGATGTGTAGGAGTAATTAGGAGAATATGAAGGAGAAGGAGAAAGGGAGGTGGGAGCCCTGAGTTCTGAAGAAGGGGAGAGTTGAGGATTTAAGGACAAATGTAGGAGAAGGAGAAGCATGGTGGGAGGTAAGTTTTAACCGTTGCATGCGATAACAACCAAAAGTGTGGGAAATGGGTGGCAAATTTAATATTTTTATTTTGGAAGAGTTTGCATGCATGAGCCACACCTTTTTTATGTATGTTAGGTATGACTCATTAATCATATAAGAGAAAAATGCTGTAACAAAGTGGAGTAGAGCGGAAGAATCTGTCAAATCAGGGAAGTTTCGGTATGTGGGTTTGGAGTGCAGGGGCGTTGTACGGTATAAGGGTAATTTTGTAATTACATATTATACTTCAAGGTTTATTCTAGGACTATATATATGCTTGTTTGTAACCCTAGGGAGTATCCTGTATTCTGTAACCTTTTTTTAGGAGTTGAAAGAAAACCGCCGCTCTGCTCCCGATGACGTAGACATCTTTGTCGAACATCGTTAAATCTCTCTGTGTGTTCTTCTGGATTTATGCCGATTCTTGTTTTTCTTCGTCCTCAACAATATATTTACATTTAAGCTTGAAATTCGGATTAATAGCACTTTATAAATTATATTAATATATGGTGATATTTTCTTAGATGATACGAATCGTTTGAAAATGTTTGATATGTAGAGAATAAAGTGCAAGAAATGGTAAAATTATTTATTTATTTTTAGCAAGTCCTTAATTAATATGTTCACATATGGGGAAAGAAATTATGAATCCTTTTAGAATGATGACACTTGTCACCAAGTAGTTTAAATCATATATTTTGGCTTGATCTAGAATTTATATGAAAAAGGGGTCTTTTTTTATTTTATAGAAAGACTTTAAATTGGAAGTGTTTCACTCAATTAAGTTTCTAATTATTGCGTAAAAAATTAAAAAATTTGAAGATATCCACAAAATTATGAAGAGAAAATAATGAATTTTGAAGACATTATATAAAATTCAAGGCATGGATATAAAAGCTCAAATATTTATGTTTTGCCCACAAATATGTCACTAATGACACATGTTAGACTTCGGTATTTAGGGGTGTAAACGAGCCGAACACGAGCTGAACTTATATTTTAGCTCAAAAAGTGTGTTCGTGTTCGACTCGTTTTCTTAGCGAGCCGAACACGAGTCGTTCACGAATAAAGAGTCATTTTGACAACTCTAATCATATACTCATAAGATGTTAAAGATTGGGCCACGATTTAAAACATCATTTGAATCTAATACAATAATTTTTATTCTATTTTCTTAATTAATACTTTTAATTGATTATGAATCTTTGTAGCCTTGTACTCAATTAATTTTTTTTAAAATACTACGTATATAATTTATTAGTCACGGACGAACAAATATTTATTTGTGTTGTTCGTGTTCGGCTCATTAACTCAGCGAACGAGCCGAACACGAGCTGTTTGTGAACAACGAGCTTTTTTGACAGCCCTATTGAAATATAACTTTTCATACATAGATAAGATAACCTAAATGCAAAAATTGAAGTTTGTGTTAGACCGTAAATGCATGTATAGAGTTGGTAAATGCATGGTCGGCANATTAAAAAATTTGAAGATATCCACAAAATTATGAAGAGAAAATTATGAATTTTGAAGACATTATATAAAATTCAAGGCATGGATATAAAAGCTCAAATATTTATGTTTTGCCCACAAATATATGTGACTAATGACACATGTTAGACTTCGGTATTTAGGGGTGTAAACGAGGCTCGCTTGGGTTCAGCTCGTTCATATTTCGAGCTCAAAAAGCGTATTTGTGTTCGACTTGTTTCCATAGCGAGCCGAACACGAGCCGTTCATGAACAAATAGTCATTTTGACAACTCTAATCACATAGTCATAAGATATTAAGGATTAGGACATGATTTAAAACATCGTTTGAATCTAATAAAATAATTTTTATTCTATTTTCTTAATTAATACTTTTAATCGATTATAAATTTTTGTAGCCTTGTACTCAATTAATTTTCTTAAAAATACTACGTATATAATTTATTAGTCACAGACGAACAAATATTTGTTCGTGTTGTTCGTGTTCGGCTCGTTAACTTAGCGAACGAGCCGAACACGAGCTGTTCGCGAACAACGAGCTTTTTTGACATCCCTACTGAAATATAACTTTTCATACATAGATAAGATAGCCTAAATGCAAAAATTGAAGTTTGTGTTAGACCGTAAATGCATGTATAGAGTTGGTAAATGCATGGTCGGCAATAGCCAGGACAAAAAATATTGTTTAATTTTTCTAGGGTTATTAAACCAAGGAATTAATAAAGTATTTTTTAACAAGCTTAATCATGATTAATTGATTGGTTCAAAATAATTGCAGCTAATGAGATATAACTATGATTACTTTAATGAACCTGAATAGATCTTGAAAGTAATTCAATATATATCTGTAAAGGTAGCAATTTTTTAATATATTTAATGGAATGTAATGTATTTTAAAAAATAAAAAAAATTATTTGTTTTATCAAAAGCTTGAAGTTTGAAATTATTTTATTTTAGAGAAAAAAAAATCAATAGAATATTATTAGCTTGATGCCATGCCAANAATATATCTGTAAAGGTAGCAAATTTTTAATATATTTAATGGAATGAAATGTATTTAAAAAAATAAAAAATAAAAAAAATTATTTGTTTTATCAAAAGGTTGAAGTTTGAAATTATTTTATTTTAGAGAAAAAAAAATCAATAGAATATTATTAGCTTGATGCCATGCCAATATGGGTTATATGCATAAATTAAAGTTTGCTAAATGTAAAATTCCAAATTAGTGTATTCAAATGTTAATTTTTTCAGGTATGATGAGCCAGCTGTCACGGACAAACTTATCTCGAGTCACTCGTACGACTTTAGCGTACTTTCTTAGCGCTAAATTAGTCTAACCCTCACAACGCTTGCGCTTGTAAGCACAAAACATTCTAAGAAGAGTAGGGGAAAATATTGGAGAAATGAACACTTCACTAAGGGAGAAGAGTTACAACAATTAAAAGCTTGGAAGCTTGAATGATTTCCTAGGATCTTTTCTTGGATGCTTACATATTAGGGGAGGGACTCCTATTTATAGTCCTCTCCAAGACTAAGAGAACATTCTAGATTACATTAGAATACACTAATTTATAGATAGTTCTATATTATTCTTTACACATATATGATTCTAGAACTTTCCAGAATATTCTAAAATTATCTATATGATTCTAGAACTTTTCAGAATATTCTAAAATTATCTTGAAGCTTGCTTATTTCAGCATATTTCTAAAATTAAGTGAAACATTCTAGAATTTCTTGGAAGATTCTCCTTCTTTCTAGTTTTTTTTTCTAGAATGTCGTGGAATCTTCTAGAATCCCTTGGATTGCTCGCTACATTTTGAGCTTCTCTAGAATCTTCATTTTCATGTTTACCTTGCCAATTAGTCTTGAAGATGGTGGAGCCTGACACCCTCCTCCACTTAAGCCCGCAATGCTCTCATTGCGGCTTCCCCTTGACACTCGGACCATGTTCCTTTATTTTCTCTTGACAAACTTAGGTTTTTCCTTGCTGGTATGGGGGAGGGGTGCCATGCAGTGAGACTTCATGGTTGATGACTTTAACTCTCTTTTGAAGTCATCAAAGGTGGATATGATGAATATACCTTTCTCTATATATCCATGCCTTCATCTCCACCACAACATAACGATGTTCGAGAGATAAAGAGTTGCAAACTATATTGTTGCATTTTCAATTGTAATCCCCATTGCTCCGAAATATTGTTCAAGTCCCCACACGAAGTTATCCATCTCTTTCATGTTTCAAGCTCCTCCAAAAATCTTTGGTTTTGGAATTTCAATCCTCTTAGCCTTGAAGGTTTGATGTTTGGTGGATGTCTCTAGTGTCCTCTTGCATAGTGATATGTCTCTGTGCATTTCCTTCAAACTAACACGTACGCATTTCATCTATTCTTCATGGGCTCTTAATACCTCGTGGAGCTCCCCCATCAAGTCCTCCTACATCTTAGCCCTTTGATCTATTAGAGACTCATTTAATTGGAGCATCATACCTCTAATCGTTGAATGAATGATGATGTCCTCCTCCTCGAGTCCATCAACCTTTTGGCTAGGATCTTCTATCTGGGTCTTTGTGCTATTAATTGCCTCCTCCACCCGAGCAAAGTGCAAATCAAAGCTGTGTATGATCTCATTAGACCTCTGATATGGTTTACATGCAGTTAGATCATGTTGTTCCTGATGATCTTGCCTTTGTTGAGATGTTTCAACGTTAGGGACTTCGAACTCTATTACATGCTCTTTAATGATCTTTACCATTCCTTCAAACCGAGGCTCTGATACCAGCTATCACGAAATATCTTATCTCGACTCACCCGTGCGGCTTTAGCGCTCTTCCTTAGCACTAAATCAGCCTAACTCTTGACTTGTAAGCACACAACACTCTTGGAAGAAGAATAGAGAGAAGTATTGCAGAAAGGAACACTTCACTAAGAGAGAAGAGTTACAATAATTGAAAGTTTGAAAGCTTGGATGATTTCCTAGGATCCTTTCTTGTATGTTTAAAAATGAGGGGAGTGACTCTTATTTATAGTCCTCTCAAGTACTAAGAGAGCATTCTAGATTACATTAGAATACACTAATTTCTAGATAGTTCTACATTATTCTTTACATATATATGATTCTAGAACTTTCCAAAATATTCAAGAATTCTCTATAAGCTTGCTTCTTTCAACATATTTCTGGAATTATGTGGAACATTCTATAAGTCATTAGAATATTCTCCTTCTTTCTAGTTTTTTTCTAGAATGTCGTGGAATCTTCTAGAATCCCTTGGATCGCTCTCTACATTCTAAACTTCTCGGGAATCTTCATTTCTCATGTTTACCTTGACAATTATTCTTGAAGATGGCGGAGCGTGACACAACGCTCAAACTCGACATCTTTTGGAGTTTTTGTTGCTATACTGTGCATTTAAATGTTAATAATTGAGCTTCGATCCCTAGTTATTTTAATTAATAATGTTTTAAGAAAAATTATACAGAATAAATGAAAATTATAAGACAAAATGGAACCTTTTTGATAATTTGAACTCTTTCTTGTATCTTGAGTTCTTCTCTTAAGGCACCTTGGTAGCTTTCTTTAAGCTTTAATGGTTGTGACCATTTTAAATATCCTGTGAAGCAAACCAACTAAATTATTTAGCAACTTAATGTATATATATTTATTTTAATTATAATATAACAAAGTTTTCTCAAGAATTATTGTACTGATAATATAATTTTTTTATGAAATATTATTTATTTAATAATTAAAAGAGTTAATAAAATTTAAGAAACATTATGAATTGATCAAATTCACTTACATAGAAAAGTCATAACCAATAAATATTCAAGATATTCAAATAATAAATTCGAATTTATTAATGAGGAAACTAATAATATAATTAACACAAATAGTTATATTGTCTCAAACTTACAAAACATAAGGAAATATTGGATCATGTAAATTTGTTACCACACATGTGTGATTCAACATCATATGATGATCAAATTAAGTGCATGTTCATAAAGAGAACAACATTAAAAATAATTTTCTTATAAAAATAAATCAATAGAAAAAAAATTATTATTAAAACTTCAAAATCATCTTTTTTTGTAAATGTTAAAATATATTTCAAAGTAATATAGAGACAAATCTTTATGCAAGCCAAAATTAAAATCAGTCAATTTTTTTGGCATTTGTTGTTCTTTGAGCTATTTAAAATATTCACTCCTTTAACAATGTGTTGATTATTGTCAGGTTTGATCAACTATTATTACAATTCCGCTAGTAGATCTACTACAGTAATTAAATATATTGTATTATGTGGAATGTACTTTATGATGTGTTGATTATTCTCAGGTTTGAATGTACATATGGATATTCGCACAACGAGATTGTGGATGTACAATAGACTTTTTCCAAATAGAAAAGTGAGCACCGAAGAGTTCTTAAACGCTGTCGAGACATTTGTGGCAGTTGTTTCTCAACAACCAGTTTACCTATCTGAGAGTAAGTTTCGGTGTCCGTGTTCAAAACACATTGAGCACACCTAACGCTCGACTAAGTAAGATATGATTTATATCATCAGGGATTTCAGCATAATTACTAGGTTTGGACATCACATTGGGAGGTTGATCCTACAACATTCAGCTCCGCTCCTTCGATGAATTATGAGCCTCCACCAAAATTTAACTCAAGTAGATTTGAAGAAATAATCTTTGATGGAACAAGATATCATTATGTGAGCCAAGTGTAGTGGGAAGAGGTGTCAAATCCCGAGTTTCAGACATTTTATGATTTATTAAATGCTGCTCGAAGGCTATTATGGGAGGGTTGCACATCTCATTATGAGTTATATGTAGTTCTTACAATGCTAAAAATCAAAACAAAGTATGAAATTCCCTGAGAGTACTTCAATTAGATAGCAAGGCTGTTAAAAGAGACTAATCCAACTAAAAATTTATTCCGTGAAGATTTAGATAGTTAATTACTCATATATAAATAATATTGCTAATTAGTGTTAAGCAACATTTTTTTTAATATTTTTAATAAGCTGAAGAGAATTGTGAAGAATAAGGCCCGAGTAGAAGGAATGATATGTGAAACATATTTACAGTAGGAGACTACTATTTCGAGGAAGAAGAATCCATGAAAGAAACATTGTATTTGGTGCCACAATCGACCATTTCTGTTTTCCAGCAGTTAAGCGAAGCATTAGGGAGGTGCACATCACGTTACATTAATGACCAAAAACTTCAAGCAGTGACACTTTATGTTCTTCTCAATTGCGACAAAATACAACCATTTATTGAGTAAAACATTTTTTAATATAATTTTTCACTCATTTATCTGGAAAAAAAATCATGATTAGCTATTTGAATGATATTTTAATGTGTGAATTGTTTATTCGTAGATTTGTTATAATTAGTTGAAGATGATGACATCGACAATGATATTGAGAATAACTCCCCCATTTGGTTTACAATGCATATGAGTTAAAAATGACAAAATTATTTCTCATATGACACATAAATTTTCATTAACACAAGATTTCTTATGTACATATTAATATATTCATGATTGGAGAAATGAAATAATAGATCAGGGGTTGATAGATCTTGCTTGGGGACCTATGCATATCATGAAAATCTGGCAAATTTATGATGTAAATGGGTATATGTTTCATACGAGATTCCGGTCCGAAGGAAAATACTCTTGTAATTTTTGCATTTGTTTTAAAGAAAATGATAAATTAGACGGCGAGATAGATTATTATGGGATTCTCAAAGAAGTTATTGAACTATCTTAGCCAGGCTCTATTGGAGGAAGAATATTCCTATTCAACTGTGTTTGGTTTGGTTTTGTTTCTAATCATGGAACAAGGGTAGACTCGCTATATAATATATAAGTGAAATTAAACATAAGGTATGCAATAATTGATCATTTTATTCTCACCCAACTAGTGTGTCAGGTTTATCATGCTTGATATCCACATAGAGAAAGAGATAATGTTGATTAAGCGGTTGTCATTTTGAGTAAACTAAGCCACCATTAATATTCAGAATAACATTGAACCTACCCATCAATAAATTGAAATTACAGGTTTCTATTTTCCACTTGATGCAATCGATGAAGAGCTCAATCTAGAGGTTGTTGGTGGCGAATACAAAGAAATTAATCTCAGTGATTTGGCAATGCATTTGAAGAAGAGATCATGGCTACATCCTCCAATCACTCTTTAGACGATATTGAGTACGATGACTAATTTGCTTTAAATATTTAAAGCTTTAGTCTCCTAAGTTTGATATTTTACTTTTCATTGAATTTCATATTTTAGTTTATTGTGTACTTTTATGTTTTTCAATTTAGTAATTGTACCTTGCACTTTACACTTTAGTTTACTAGTCCACTGCATACTTATGTGTTTAATGTTTATTGTGTATTGTACCGCTTTTAGTTTATTACATATTATTTTTTTTATGTACTAGCTAATAAAATTTTTTCACT
>JXCR01094105.1:3454-33751 GCA_002079205.1 Phalaenopsis hybrid cultivar
ATATATATGTATATAAATATTTATATGTATATGTATGTATGTGCCGCAAGCCATGGTCAGTTGGTTGGCAGTGTTCTCTGTAAGTCCCCTATGGTCACGGGTTCGATCCCTCGTGGTGTGGGGTTCTCGAATATAAATGCACATGGCGTCAGGCCGCCATCATCGAGCTGTAGCGCATAAGGAAATTGATGTTTGGGTCTCTGTCAAATATTGATTTCTTTAGAATTTATATGTATATATATGATGCAATTTATATATATATGATGCAATTTATTTGTAATCATCTTTTAGTTAAGCCCTCAAAAATTTTCCCAAAAAAAGCCTTTTCGAAATCAAAGCATCAATTTTCTCTTTCCATTGAAAACCTCTCATTACATGAGCCATGACGTTCTTTATTAAGTTTGATTTGTTAATAAAAGGTATAGATAATATAAAATAAGTCTTTAAGAAGTCGTCAACTGTGTGGTACGCAATAAAAGTAGGCCATTGTGCTCCTACCGTCGACGGGGGTGATGAACTAGACAGGCTATGGGATGTACATGTCATTGAGCGACACAACTGACTATGGTCTTGGTTCCCTTGAGCAGCTTCACTAAAATCCTAACCATATGGTCGGACAACAACTCAGAATGGTAGGCAGGCATCTCAGCTATAGATGAGATGTATGCGGAGCTATCGTCGGTCATTTTGCACACGATGGATGTAATATTTTCTCATTGCCTTGTGGCCAGTGGCGATGGAGATGTTATTTGGCTCTTTGCTAGAAAGAGAGAGGAAGATGTACCAAAAATTATAATTAAGGGGAAATTGCATATATAGCACTTGAACTATTATTATTTATAAAACTAGTATCCTCTTTCATCCTATTTTGAAATTCACTCAAATTGCAAAATTCACAACAAAACCTCAGCCCATTTTTTTCATTTTTATCAAATTTCTAATGATTCGATTATGTCACACGTAAGTACATCAGTTTGGTAGTTCACAAAATTCACTTGCAAGCTAGTTTTGTAAATAACAATGTTTAGAGTGCTATGTATGTATGCAATTAGCTTGGTTGTCATCTCTTTCATCCTATTTTAAAGTGAGGGGCTAACTACTTCCTATTCTCAATGTCCCTATGCTGATGCGAAAAGCCCTCCAACATTATAAGAATGTAATGTGCTGATGTGCTTTTGTTACTATGAAAATAATCGAGAGAGTTTTTGAATTCTCAAAATCATGCAGATCATTAGAAACCTCTTCGCTGCAAGCTATTTGTAGCACACGATCCCTTTTAAGGTGACATATATCACCTCTAAAACACCTAATCACATATGAAAAACAGATAAATAAATAAATATATAAAAAGTTTAAATAAATAGGCATTGGAGTTTTAAAATAGGGAAGAAATATTAAAAAAAATAAAACAAAATGTGAAATTATATTATTATAATTAAGTGAAGAGAGAAAATGAAAAAAATACATATAAAATAATCCTCCTAATTGATTTTAAATTATAATCAAGTTTGACTCCTTGTAATTTTTCATGGTTAGTTATGAAATGTTTGTATAATATTGTGATAGCAAATTTTTGGGCTATCTCTTAACCTCAGAGGGGATAAAAGCCAATCCAAAGAAGGTACAAACACTAATTAAGATGTCATCCCCTCAGAAGGCTTAAGAAGTGTGAAAATTGACTTGTTGGACTGCTAACCTAAGCTGGCTCATCTCCTAAATAGACATGTGTTGCATTTTTCAAAACATTAAGATGACTAAAGAACTTTGTTTGGTCAGAAGAATGTGAATAAGCATTCACGAAGCTAAAAGATTCCATAGTGTCACCACTGCTCCTCCAGATCCCGAAACCGAACAAAGAACTTTATCTACACTTAGGGAACATTAACTCAATTTTAGTCCGAGAGGAATTAAGGAAGCTACTCCCAGTTTACTACACCAGTTGAGTTCTCCGAGGCACCAAGCTCAATTATTCTATTATGGAGAAACTAAAATTTGCTCTCGCTATTTCTGCTCGTAAGCTTCGCTCTTATTTTAAAAAAAATCCAACTGGTCATCACCAGCCATCCACTCAAGTCTGTCCTCACTCAGTTCAGATCATTCCGATCAACTCCTCAAATGGGCGGTGGAGCTCAGTGAGTTTGACATCTCATTCGTCCCCAAGACTAGAATCAAAGCGCATGCTATAGCTAATTTTTAGCAGTTTTTTCTGACTAAGCGAGTTAGGCGAAGGTGTAGCTATCGGAAGCCAGATGTAGATCCCGCATATTGACGGAGAATGAAGCCAAATCAGAGCAGGGCTCAGTTTCACTTGACTATTCCAATGGGGGAACATCTGTAACAACAACCAGGTTGAGTATGAAGCAATAATTATTGAGCTGTGTTTTGCTTATGAGACGGGAGCTCTGTATTTTCAAATGAAATCTAACTCACAGTAAGTGGTGAATCAAGTAAAATGGCAGTTTGAGGGCAGTTCGAGGTCAAATACGACATGATGGTCAAGTATTCGAGCAAAGACAATATGAAGATTGGGAATTTTAAAGGCTTCAAGATAGGGCACATTGCCTGAGAGGTCAACCAAGTAGCAAACCTTGTATCCGAGTGGATCCTTTTGGGAGAAGGAATGGCTCAAAAGCTCTCATCTGACTGGCCATTGAAGAAGTTGAAGCAATGGATCTAAAGATTGAAGGGCCAATTAGCTGGGCAGACCCCTACATTCTATACCTTAAGCTCGAGAAGAATGATCTCAGAAGACATTGCCGATTTGAAACGATTCAAATATAAAGCATCTCATTATCTTTTGATCAAAGGAAAGCTTTTTTGAAGATCAGTTATGTCAATATACCTGCAGCGTAAAAAGGAAAATGAGACAAAAATGTACTTCTAAAGGTGTGCTTAGGGGAGTGCGAGATCCATTTTGGAGGGAAGATTTTGACTAAATGAGTGTAGTGACATGATTACTTCTAGACTACACTTCTAAAAGATGCCGAGAAATTTTTTAAGAAGAGTAAACAATGCAGAAGCGTGCACCGCTACAGCATCAACCGACACACAAACTACAACCCATCGTCAGTCCATGACCTTGCACTGGTAGGGACTTGACACCCTTGGGCCCTTTCCCCCGTCACGACGCTAGTGCAAATTCCTCTGGTTGTAGTGGATTATTTTTTAAAGTGGATTCAAGCTGAGGTGTTTGCTCGGATCACTGCGGTGGTCGTTCAAAAATTTCATATGGGCGGACCTGATTTTTCATGACACTTTATCATTTGTTATCATCACATACAACATGACTCAGCTTACCGACCAAAGTGTAAGAGATTTCTACCAATGCCAGGGAATCAGCTTAAGGTTTGCATCTTTGCATCACCCTCAGACAAATAGGTAAGTCGAGGCAGCCAATAAGATTATCTTAAACTTGTTGAGGAAGAAAATTAAAGGAGCTAAGGGGTAATGGGCAGAGGTTCTTCTATCCGTTCTTTGTCCAGTTTAGACTGTACCTTCTACAGTGATCGAGTAGACCCATTTTTTATGTTGTCATGAAGGATGGAGACAATGTTGCCACTTAAATACATCATAACCAAAGAGTGGTGAACGCTTCTACATTCGACTAGTAGAATTAATTGAGTGGCAAGAAGCAAATGACAAAGGATTGAGCTCGCGCTAATGATCTGATTCAGTCATTGAATAAGAGGAATTGAAGAGGAAAGTGACATGGTATTACAATAGACGTGTCCAAGAGAAGACATTCATCACCAGGGATTTTGTGTTGAAGAATGTTGATCCAAATACAAGAGGACAAGGTGTGAGAAAGCTTGATCAGATGTGGATCAGACCCTTCATCATCGACAATGGGTCGCCTCCGGAGCATAAAAGCTAAAGACATACACAAAGAAAAGAGTCCCTCAGACATGGAAAAGATATAACCTAAAAAAATTTGTATCTTGTTCCTTAGAAAAAATTTGTATCTTGATGATTTAAAAAAACATCATCGTTATACTCTGTTGTTAATTACATGAAAAAAATAAAGTTTTTTCTTATTGTACACGCGATCCTTGGTTTGACTAACAATTGGGGAATTCAAAGAGTTCATGCAAGGGATCATTAAAGTATAACCAACACTTGGGGAGCTCAAATCATCCGGCCAATGGTGGTTTCATTTGAGTGGAAAAACTGATAACGACGCATGACATCCGATTAATAAAAAATCATCTAAATTTAACCAAAATATAAGATGTCTGATTGTTACAATTTTTATAATGCGGAAAACGACGAATAAACATCTGATCACAAAAAGTCGTCTAAATTCAATTGGCAAATTACACAAGTGACTCACAATATCCATGAATAAAAAAAAACCTATGTAAAGCTCGAAATGGTTTAAGCTCTGGCAATGTTTCTCTACCCATTAGTGATAAGATCAATGGTGGGTATCATAAGAATCACCGAGTCTTGACAGTTACCCTTACGAAGACAGTGATAAGATCCGCTTAATACGTCTGGCTTAAGCTGCAGGTCGTTTAAGGAAAGGACCTAAGAGAGTTATGATTAGAGAAACATATATTGAGATTTTCATACCTATTTTATATTGTTTTTGATGATATTGCATTTTAAAGAAAGATATTTTTTATGTTTTGTTGCAAGATGACGAATTAGGGTAAATGGAGCAAAAAGATGCAAAAAAGAGAAAATTTGGAGCAAAAAGGACCAAATTGTGGAGATTTGAACTAGGGCGCCGACGGCTCCATCGACGCCGCCAACGGCGAGGTTTTCCCGAGGCTAGAGGACAAAATTCTCCAGAAGGCCGCCGACGGCGAGATCGACGGTTATGTGTAATTGTGCATTGGATAAGGCCGAAATTTGGTGGGTGCTTAAACGACTCTTGGGAAAACTCATCCACATCCTTAAAGAGAAGATTTTGGCCGAAAATAATAGAGTCTAGAGAGGAGTGAAGAGCTATAGAGTTCCTGGAGGTTAGAAAGGTTCCATCAGAGTATAAAAATTGTGAGGAATTCTTCGAGAGATTGTAAGAGTTGAGCGAAAGTGAGAGATTACTTCCTCTTTGCTACTTCAAAGAGGAATTCTGAGTGCTGTAAAGAAAGGAAGAGACTCAGAGACACTTCGAGGAGTATTCATAGGGAGAAATTAGAGATAAGTTTATTTATTTGTTGTAGTTTATATGATTTTGAATTTATATTATGAATTCCGAGTTTTGTTGTGTTTTCCCCATGAGATCTGAGTAGTTTTCTGTCTTTCTCCTTGTCTTGAGATTTGTGAAATGGTGATTTGAATTGATGAAGCCATGAAAATGTTTAAAAAATTGTGATGATATTTTCACTTCGATCTTAATTTACTTTCAATCTGACCAATTGATTTTTTAAAATATGTTGAGTTTTACAACTAATGTGTAGATGTTAGCCCTCAGGTGAGGGGAACGTGGGAGCTCCGAAGTGAGAGCCGGTATCCTCAGCCTAGCCGCAGAATCAGTAACTAAGCATAGAATTAGTCAATGTTCTTTATGCCTGGACCACTAGCCGCAAAATCAGTAACCAAGCATAGGATTAGTCAATGTTCTTTATGCCTGGACCAAAGATTAGCCGCAGATTCAGTAAACAAGCGTAGGATTAGTCAATGTTCTTTATGCCAGGACCAAAGGGACCACAGATTCAATAAACAAGAATAGGATTAGTCAATGTTCTTTATGTCTGGACCAAAGGGTATCGCAGATTCAATAAACAAGCATAGGATTAGTCAATGTTCTTTATGCTTGGACCAAAGGGTAAATACGAATTTAGCAAACAAGCATAAGATTAGTCAATGTTCTTTATGTCTGGACCAAAGGGTAAAGAATTCGGATTTAGTAAACAAGCATATGATTACTCAATGTTCTTTATGCCTGGACCAAAGGGTAAAGACAGAATCAATAACCAAGTATAGGATTAGTCAATATTATTTATGTCTGGACCAAAGGGTAAAGAATAGATATGCTCCTATTTGGCACTATATAATTTGAACTAATTCACTTTATCCATTTATTATCATTTCTTGACAAGGAGAAAGATGTTTTCTTATATATTGAATATCACAATCGTACCTTCATTAGTATATTTAGTTATTTCATAGATAAAATTACGTATTTATTTCAATTGTCTATTAGTGACAGATAAGCAAATTGAACTTCGTTGTTGTGATTAAAATATTATTTTTTCTAAAATCTTAGTTCGTAATTCTAAACTACTCCCTGTGAAATCGATATTTAGGACTCCATTAGAGCCCTATATTACTTGAGCGATGCTTATTCTTGTGTTGATAAATGTGACTTTAACATTATTGAGAATTATACATTTAAATCGTTATCGACTTAAACACATATATAAAGTCGTCTGTCAAGTTTTTGGCGTCGTTGCCGGGGAGTAAGAGTGAGTAAACGAAATTCACAATTAGAGTAACGGACAAATAAGAATTAAACAAATAAAGAAGAGAAGAATATATGTAATTCACTGTTAATAATAATAAAGAATTAAACTCGTGTAACAAAATCTTCAATCCAAACTATGAATTTGATAGAAAACAACATATTATCTAATATATCATTAATAAAATATATGCTAATAGAATGAAAAACTTTTTTAAGATTAATTTTGAAGCAAAAACTTTTGGGGTAACTCAAAGAATTTAAATCTTGCAGCATCTCATTAGCAATTATTATATTATCAGTCATGTCCCTTCTTAAAAAGAAAGAAGTTTGAGAAAGTTGAATGATATCAGGCTAAATACTCTTTAATCATTCATATATCAATTTGTCATTCACTTTAAAAATTATATTACAAAAAAATATAGGTCTGTAATTATTAAACTCTTAAGGTAGAAGACTTTTGAGGATATAAGTTAGAGCTAAATGTTTGACTATACTGAAAAGCTTATTTAATAAAATTTAAGTCAATAATATCCAATGTTTTTTTGAAAATTGTTGAATTGAAACCATTTGGTCTATGAGACTTGTGAGACCCAACGTGAAAAAAAAAATTTCTTGATATCATCATCAAAAAATTGAACAGGAAAAGATTGCATCAAATATATATATATATATATATATAGGAAAACCAAAAATAAAGCAATACGAAAGAATAAGGTGCAAAAAGAAACCAAAAAAGAAAGAAACTCATCAATTATATTCCCATATTCATACTATAGTTTAATAATTAGTCCGTTAATCTATTGGCCCACAGCAGAAAGATATATTAGGAAAGACCCAATATATTTCGTCTTCTCTGGCCCGGTTGCAATACAGTTTACCGTGATTTTCTTCTCCTGAAGTTCTGGGGCTAGAGTCTTAATCATGGCATGTATCGGGTTCATTGAAGCGGCGTAAAGCCAATTGTTCGGCTGGTTCTCTCCAGCCACGAGTGGAGCAGAATGATCTTTCCGCCGCCACCCACTACCATTCGATTGGCGGCTTCTTGTAGCATCAAGAAGGATTTGCATGGATTGATTGAGTCGAATACAGCGAGAGCGGTGGAGGAGACGGAGTAATAGTTGGGATTGAGGATGCCCGCGGAGTGGAAGACAATGTGTGGGGGGATTTGAAGGTTTGTTCCGTTAAATCGAATATTGATCGGACAGCATCAGGATCGGAGATATCAGTGCAGATGCTGATGGCGCGGGGGATGGAAGCTGAGGAGGAAGAAGAACTTATTTCTGTAGCCAGACCATCGGCTTCTAGCGAGCTGGACACGGAAGAGAAGACTAGGGAGATGAAGGCTCCGAGGGAGGCTAGGTGGAGGGCGGTGGCTCGGCCCATGACCTCGGAGGTACCGGTCACGATGACCACATTGTCATTCAAGTGATTGGAAGGGATTGACGGGAGAGACATACTTTATTTTGAAGCTTTTTGATGCGAGATTTGGCGAAGGCCTTCAGCACCTATTTATAGAATAGATGTAAGAACACTCTCGCATGACCAGTGATACTACGACTGTCCAAAAAGCTCCTTTCGAAAACAATTCGTGTTTGATTCGTTAATGAGTTTTTGTTAGATTCATTCGATGAGTAAACACGACGAACGTGAACCAATTTTTTTTCGATACATTCGTTCGTGTTCAAATCGTTATTGTTCGAAATATAAAATAATTTAAAATAATTATATATAAACAATTTATGATATTTTAAAAAATTAAATTTAATAAATTATAATATATAATAAATTAATAATAATAATAATAATAATATATTAATATACTTTATTAATAATATACTAATATAGATATTATATATTTATATAATATAAGTTATATAATTAATCTAATATATTATTTATATATATTAATATTAGCGATGCCAAACTTGCTCGTTATTCGCGAACAACACGTGTTTGGCTCGTTCGTTAAGAAAAGAATACGAACAACGACTCCACGAACAATTTCGAACGCGAGCTTATTTCAAACAAACTAAATTTTAAGCAAACCAAATATGAACACAAGCTCTGTTCGTTCGTGTTCGGTTCGTTTACACCCCTAAGTGATACTTGGTCCAAATTTAAAAATTTATAAATTTTTAAAACTAACATTAATTAGGTGATATTAAAATAATTAGAGGCACCTACGACCTGTATAGAATAAGAGCTTCAAAAAGAGCAATTAGTAGGTGCGAAATATGTACAAGCGCATTCAACAAAATCCTGTTGATTGTATTAATACACATAATACAGTTAATATATAACGAAATTTATATGTGTTGAGTTTACATCGAATAATGTTTACATAGAAAAAATGGATTTATATCGCATAGGAGATGGAATGGAGGAGAAAGAGACAACTAGAGAGAAAGCAATTTAATGGAGAATTGGATTTTGGTTTTTTTTTTGTTGAGTTTAGGTTAAATTCATGACTAATTGCTATTAAAGTGTATTACCAAACACCTTCGAAGTGTCGCTCATATGATTGCACTAAGATCTCTTTATCTTCTTCATGGTGGAGAAAACTCACTCAACCGTTGTTGCTTTAAGAAAATCAAAATATACTTCGAAAAAACAACGATAAAAAAAAATCATTTTTCTTTAATGTTCATCTATTTTTATATGTTCATTATTTCATCTCAACTTCAAAAAAAAAATTTATTGAATCTTATGCTAGTGATAAATATTCTAGGTAACTCGCACCCATTTTTGGCTACAAAAATTGATCAAGTTGAGTTCCTAGCTAGTGAGTCATAATTGAGAGTACACGATGAAGAAATGGTATTCAAGGTATATTAAGATCAAACTAACAAAAAAGATCAATGCTAGTAAATTTGATCAATAAAGAGGAGCAATTGTGATGCATAAACGTAGTAGAAAAGTCTAACAAGACGAATGGCAAATCTAAAAAGAATGAAAAGAGTGATTCATAAAAAAATTTTAGGAAATAAAAGACAAGCAACTGACCGCGATTTTATATATATGTGTATAATTCTTAATAATGTTAAAGTCACAATTATCAACGCAGGTATACGTATCACTCAAGTAATATATGACTCTAATGGAGTCTTAGATATCGATCCCAGAGGGAGTAGTTTAGAACTACGGACTAAGATTTTAGAAAAAGCAATACTTAATCACAATAACGAAGTTCAATTTGTTTATCTGTCATACAATTCAAATAAATATGTAATTTTATCTATGAAATAACTAAATATATTAATGAAGGTACGATTGTGATATTCAATATATATAAAAACATATTTCTCCTTCTCAAGAAATTATAGTGAATGGATAAAGTGAATTAGTTCAAATTATATTGTGTCAAATAAGAGCATACATATTTTTTACCATTTGGTCCAGGCATAAATAACATTGACTAATCTTATGTTTGGTTACTGATTCTGCGGCTAGGCTAGGAGGATATCGGCTCTCAGTTCGGAGCTCCCACATTCCCCTCACCTGAGGGCTAACATCTACACATCAGCACACAAACGATAGGACCGAATTGGGGATTTTAGTCTGTCACTCTAAAATCTCCAATTCTACGCTCATAGTATTATTTCTCTATTTTCGATAATATTATTTCCCTATTTATTTGCACCCAACTTCCAAGGGCTTTGACCTCCCTAAATCCTTAGATATTTCCTTATTTATTTGCACCCAAATTCCAAGAGCTTTATTTAACCTGTCTGAATCTTGGATGTAATATTCACTTTAGTTGAAAAACTCAACATATTTTAACAAATCAATTGGTCTGATTGAAAGTAAATTAAGATCAAAGTGAAAAGATCATCACAATTTCTTAAATATTTTCATGGCTTCACCAATTCAAATCACCATTTCATATATCTCGAGAGAAGGAGAAAGACAGAGAAAACTACTCAGATCTCATGGGGAAAACACAACAAAACTCGGAATTCAATGAGAAAGACAGAGAAAACTACTCAGAACTCATGGGGAAAACACAACAAAACTCGGAATTCATTTCAAAGTCATACAAACTACAACAAATAAATAAACTTATCTCTAATTTCTCCCCAAAAAAACTCTTCGAAGTTTCTCTGAATCTTCTTTCTTTACAGCACACAGAATTCCTCTTCGACGTAGCAAGGACAAAGGAATCTCTCACTTTCCCTCCACTCTTACAATCTCTCGAAGAATTCCTCACAATTTTTACACTCTTGGAACATTTCTAACCTCCACAAACTCTAGAGCTCTTCCCACCTCCTCTAGACTCTCTTATTTTCAGCCAAAATCTTCTCTTTAAGGATGTGGATGAGCTTTCCCAAGAGTTGCTTAAGCACCACTCCAAAATTTGGTCTTATCCAATGCACATTTACACATAACCGTCGATCTCGCCGTCGGCGGCCTTTTGGAGAATTGTCCTGTAGCCTCGGGAAAAACTCGCTGTAAGCGCCCTAGTT
Source organism: Phalaenopsis hybrid cultivar (assembly GCA_002079205.1). Classification (NCBI taxonomy): domain Eukaryota; kingdom Viridiplantae; phylum Streptophyta; class Magnoliopsida; order Asparagales; family Orchidaceae; genus Phalaenopsis; species Phalaenopsis hybrid cultivar. The sequence goes on from JXCR01094105.1 coordinate 14,330, forward strand.
CAAATCTCCACATTTTGGTCTTTTTCGCTCCAAATTTGCTCTTTTTTTGCATTTTTTTGCTCCATTGACTCTAATTCATTATTCCTGCAACAAAACATCAAAAATACATTTTTTAAAATGCAATATCATTAAAAACAGTACAAAATAGGTATGAAAATTTGAACATATTTTTCTCTAGTCAAAATCTCCCAAACTTAACTATTAATTGTCCTCAAGTAATTTTAGTATTATATAAAGGTTATGATCTATTGTAGCGAAGTATTAATTCAGAAACACTATAAGTTTGATTTAAATAAATATCATAGTGAGATTTTCAGGAAAAAATAAGTAATTTAATTAACTATGTAGCTACAAGATTATCTAGTCATCAAGTCTAAGAGTTCTAGTCTTTTATTTATTTCAAGAATGACTATAGATTGCAATATTAAGTCACTTAGAATATTCAAATGATAGGAAATTCATGAGAACACTACTAGTAAAAGGTCTATTTCATATATATAAGTTCAGGAATGTACTTAGGTTTTCTCTTTAGATAGGTCCAGTGAAGCCAATTTTTGATTAGTCATATCCTCAAGCTTCTCCTCACTTCCATAATTTTTTTTTCTTTCTTTTCTCTTTTTCATTTGGATTGCTTTCAATCCTATATATTTTTTTTTTCTTTCTTTTCTTTTCTCTTTTTCATTTGGATTGCTTTCAATCCTATATATTTTTTCTTTTTTTTCAGGGATCGTTTTCAATCCTTTCTTTTTCCTTTTTCAAGTGAGGATTACTATATATGGATAGCCTTTAATGATTTTCACTTTTCTTTCCCTAAATTTGAAACTCAAAATATTCATTTACCTTATAGATATTTCATAGTTTTTACATCATTGAGCCCCAATCTCTTCTTCTCAAATGAATTTTCAGATTCTTAATATTTCAAAATATAGTTTTCTTTACTTTAAATAGTTAACTATAATTTTATTCTCTTATACTAAACATCTTAAATCACAAAATTAATTTTCATTACAAAAATATTCCTTTAAATCTACCAAAATATTTAAATATTTGCAAAATATAGTTTCCTGAATTAAATTCATTGCATAAAATCATATAAATAATTTTTGAAAATAATTAAATAGAGGACATCAAATAGTTAATTTTTTTCTTCCCTCCCCCAAACTTAAATTTTTAAATATGAAATAATACAGATGAAAAGAAAAATTCTAAATATAAATCATACATCAGCATTTTAGGCATTTTCATCATTTTAAAATTTTTGCAGACCTTTTCAAAATTTCTACTTCATCTGGTCTGTAATATTAGGAGTTTTCTATACATATAAATCATTAGAGAAATTTCTGGATAATGAAATTTTGAAATAAGTATAAAACTAAAACATTAAACAAGCACAACAATTCCTAACACAACCACAATACTAAACAAAACAATTACAATTAAAATGCGAAATAAAAATTACATTACAATACAATCCACAAAGTGCTAATCAACATCTATAAACTACAAATGCACATTTCCACTATCACATTAAGCATTTAAAACAAGAATTAGAAACTGTCCAATACAACATAAGAATTAAAAGTACAAACAATAATTGTCCAGATTACACAAATTACAAAAATAAAAATACAAGTACATCATTTCATTCAACTATCAAAATCCCATGTTATATCATCGTCGCCTTGCTCAGCAGGTGGATTGGGTGGATATTGAGTATAACGAGGGCATTCAGGGAATGTAACATCAGGCTCACCTCTGTAGTACCGGGTCTGAGCTTCATAATAAACTACTTCAAAATCAGAATGTCTTTGTAAATACTCACTATCAATAAGGGGAGCTAGAAGGTGGAGGAAAGTCATAACTTGTAGAGGGGATATCTCTACTACTAAAAGGTCCTTCACTCCTACTTCCAGATCTCCACTTCTCATGGGATACATAAGTTTTCAAATTAGCTTTACTAATGGGTTTCATAGGGTAAACCCATTCTTCATCTTCAGCTTCCACTCCAGAAAGTTGGCAAAGTGCATAAATAAGGTTAGGATGTCTTAGCTCCACTTGTCTCACTTCTTGCCGTAGTCAATATGTGCTTAAAAATAATTATCCCCACATTTATAGTTCTATCATTCTGAATACAGAAATTCAGAATAGCTCTATCTCTAGTTACCTCACTATGGTGATAAGTCGATAACATAGCAGAAGAAATGAAATAGTGACACGCCTTAGAGGTGGCATTCAGCATGGAAGCAGAAAAATTTACCCGGAAAATGAAATAGTGTCACGCCTTAGAGGTGGCATTCAACATGGAAGCAACAAAATTTACTCGTTCTCGCTGCTTTATCTTCCATAGAATAACTCTATCTCTAGTTACCTCACTATGGTGATAGGTTGGTAACAGAGTAGAGGAAATGAAATAACTCTATCTCTAGTTACCTCACTATGGTGATAGGTCGGTAACAGAGTAGAGGAAATGAAATAGACACGCCTTAGAGGTGGCATTCAACATGGAAGCAGAAAAATTTTCCCGTTCTCATTGTTTAATGCATTCAGCATGAAAGCAGAAAAATTTACCCGATCTCATTGTTTAATCTTCCACGTTCCTTTCCCATCAGTGAGAAAGTTGATCACCTCATTTAGGGGGTCTTCCATCATACTAAAGGATTCATAATGGCAGCTATAAAAGTCTGGAACTTCGTAAAAGGTGTTGATGCGGGCGGCGGTAAATTAAACAAGAAACCCACGCACTTGAACGGTTTCACCTTCAGAATAAATTACATTGGCGTAGAATTCTTTCACAACATTTGCATCCGCTTTATTGGTGGTGTAACAAAAGATTTTTCACCTCCGCTCGGCAATAACTCGTTCAATTTCTCCACCATGACTCTCAAAAACTCGATCTTGTATACACTTCTTTCCTTTAAATACTGAAGTAAATCGGGTTTGAGCCATCGCATTGACGAAGCGAGACTCGTCAAACTCAACTCGTCTCTTTTGTCGTGGAACCATTTTAATCTAATCAAATTAAAGAAAAATTCCAAATTATACTTTTAATATGCAAATAATGGCTTCCACAAGTAATTCTAAGAGTTTAACACTAAGTTCCATGAATTTCTTCCCAATATTTTCTTCACATTTTCAAAAATTTCGGATCTCCTTAATGTGGAAGAAATCCATCGTGAAAATCAAATATTTTTAGCTTGGAGTGAAGCTCTTACCTAGAGAAGATCAAATCCGGTGTCAAAAAGCCCTGAAATCGCCTCCCAATCCAAGATTTCTCAAGCCCTAGGTCAAAATTTGTGTTTTTAGGAGAAATGGGATGATGAATAGTGGCGGTTGACTGGTCAAAATCGCGGTTAAAGGCGTATTTTTGTGAGGCCGCCGTCGGCGAGGTCGATGGTGCCGTCGGCGGGCTCTGTTGAATTTTGAACCCTAATCTCGGGAAAATTCCGCCGTCGGCGGCGTCCAAGGCGCCGTCGGCGGGCTCTATTCAAAATGTTCAAATTCTGGATTTTTGCGATTTCGATCGTTTCAAGCCTCAACGACATCCATTTAATCAGTATAGACGTAATTTTAAGTGAATAGCTGAGTACTTAGCACAAATAAACTTTCACAACACAAAATATCATATTTATATATAAATTTCAACGGGTACAATATACATTACATAACACACTTAAATTTAGTATTTTCTCAGCCTCAACACTTTAATTCAACGTCGCAATCCAAGCTACTGAGTTTTACAACTAAAGTGAAGATTACATCCAAGATTCACAGAGGTCAAAGCCCTTGGAATTTGGGTGCAAATAAATATGGAAATAATACTATCGAGCGTAGAATTGGAGATTTTAGAGTGACAGACTAAAATCTTCAATTCGGTCTTATTGTTTGGGTGTTGATGTGTAGATGTTAGCCCTCAGATGAGGGGAACGTGGGAGCTCCGAAGTGAGAGTCGGTATCCTCCCAGCCTTGCCGCAAAAATCAGTAACCAAGCATAAGATTAGTCAATGTTATTTATGTCTGGACCAAAAGGTAAAAAATAGGTAGCCTCAACACTTTGAACTAATTTGATACTTGACAAGGAAAAAGATGTTTTCGTATATATAGAATATCACAATCGTACCTTCATTAGTGATTCATAAAATTTTTTTAGGAAGTAGAAGGCCAGTATCCCATCTTTATATAGATCCTAGAAGAAGATATCACAATTGTGGGTGAGTGGATCACACTTTTTGGACTATCTACTGAAGTTGTTGCACAAGAAGTTGAAGATACTTTTATATAAAATATGAGAAAAAAGTGTCTCGTCAAGCTAAGAACGTAAACTAAGCTATTGTTGGGAGACTATATGGTGGTCGATCAAACCCAAAAGGTAGGGCGATCGTGCTAGGACGACCGATGAGACTCAAAACAGGTGATTGAACTAGAGCGGCCGATCAAACCCAAAGTCATCAGTCGATTGTGACGGGGCAGCTGATCGAACCCAAAAGATCGAGTGATTTGTTTACATATGTTGATCTCCATGCTATTACGTCTTATCATGATGAATTGTCTGGTATCAATTTCTGTTGTTACATGTTATGTTCATGTTCTTCCCTAAAATTTTTTCAGTGGCATGCTTAGAATAGAAAATAAGTTTGAGAGGAGTTATGCATGTTTACTTGCTTTAAAATTATTCTCATAATTGAGGTGATGATTATACATTAATGAGGAGACTCATGTTAGAAATCCAAATAATTTATTGAGATTATATAATTACTTCAATTGAAATATGAATACTCATTAAAATAAGAAATTGAAATATGAATACTCATTAAAATAAGAAATTGAAATTAATAATCTGATAACTAACTCTTATATTTTAAAAATTTTCAAGTAAATCTTAAGTTATCTCAAAATAACTAAAATGGTGTAACTAAGATATTAGTAGTCAACCAGAGATACTTTAAGCCATTTAATTTTTAATTTAACAAATTTAATTATTTTTTTTACTTTTTAAATGATGATTTATTTAATTAAACTAAAATGGTGTAAGAAGACATTTAACTAATTTAATTTATTTCACTAATTTAATATTTTGGAGTTTAAACTAAGAAAAATTTTCTTTTAGGGATAATTAGACATTTAAAATAGTTAAAAGAAATGAGCTCCATCATAAATAGTAATTCTCAATGGAATGAAAAAAATGAAAAGAAAATAAGAAGGAATTGGGAAAGACTTGATTTAAATGAAAAATACAAAAAATGGGCAAATACCTTGAGAAGAAGCTTGAGGTGACCATCAATAAAAAAAAATTAGTGTTTTGGTTATCGCCTAAGTAATAAGACTTAAAAACTTTTTTAATGAAATTCTTAAAATATTATATTCATAAAGGAGGCTAAAGGATGTTGGGTTTGTTAGTTGATGATTAATTGACTTGAAAATATTTTTGAGTAATGAAAATATTTCAATTACACTAGATTAAGCCTTTTGAGATTTCTTAGGTTTAGGAAGAAAAGAAATAAAGGAATGACTATATTATTGGAAATTAATGAAAATCCAATCATGAAATGAGATTTGCATCTATTTATTATACTTATGTAATCTGGTTAAAGGATTCGGAAGCCACATAAGAACTCCAAAAAAATTTTTGGTCCTTGAGATATGAGATTACTCGAAGGCAAGTAACGAGTAAGTTTGGAGCAGTTGATACGAGGTACAATTACGTGATTTTAAATTGCATTATATCCCATGTGAGTTTTCTTTATTTATTATGATATTATGCTTGAGAAAGTTATTTTTATTGTGTCGGGTGGGTTATAAGGTTTATGTCATTTGGGAAGAAAAATAGGTAAATTAGGTGCAAAAAGAATGAAAATTAGGATTTTTTATAATCATTCTCTGTTTGCACGCATGTCACTACACTTGCAAGCTACCACCAGCGCACAACCATGCTTGTAGAGAAGTGCACGGTACCGTACTTACTATGTATGTTGTCACAACTCTGTCGCACAGCCTCCAGCGTGTGCTAGTTGCACACATTTGCATGCCCACTTGGTCACAAGCACGCAGCCACGCTGGCACCAGCGCCCGCCAACATGCCAAAATGTTTAATTTCATATTTTTACAGATTTAGAGAGTTTGGATGCTTATTTTAGACATTTAATGCATGAGCTAGGTATATAAACATATTTTCATGATTATGGGAGTGTTTTTGGCCTTGGAGGCTTTGCCACTTGGGCTTACGGAAGTCTTTTGGAGCTCTTGGAGTTTTTTTTTTTCGGATTCACTAAAAATATGTTTTCTTTTTTCCGCTTCTTTTCCATGATTGTTTAAGAAGCTTTATAATCTTGTATGGTTTGAATACATATGTATGAGAGAGATCCACGAATATTTGTATTAATCAGAGAGGATAATTATGTATTGCAAAGACTAATTAGCTCTGTATTGATCTGTACTTCTTGCGTTGTCTCCTTTTTCTTCCTGCAATAATAAAGTTCATGTTTTCGTTCATCATACATTGAAACTAATCTTATTTCGTACTCCTATGATACAAGTCTTGTGAATTTCTTATGGTTTTCTTGCTATAAAATTTGTGTTTCCCTCGACGCCTTCTTGATGCAAGAACTTTTTATATTGATGTGTCAACTTTCGAGATTTCATTTACTTTAGATCTGGCTAATTAAAATGTTAAAATCTTTTGTGAACTATGACTTTTGCTTGTTGCATAATTAAATAAGTAGGTTTACCACAAAAACCTGGTAAAATTGGCATATTCTAGTAGGATATTGTAACATATACAGAGTATAAATAGAATCTTGAGAAACATCATAGGATTAAGCGAAACTTAACTTTATGAGTTTTTTATTCTTCTTTGGATCCAGGCATAGACATAAGGAGAAACTTTTATCCACCTTTGTCAACAATAGTGTAGGTTCCATAGGAAAACATTAAGAAACCACTTGTTCTGGTTCAAAGGATTATGAAACTTGTATGTCTTAAAAACTCAACCCTTTTCCTATATTCATCTCTAGAGTTCGACTAATTTAAACGAGACTTAGAGGTTCTGTAAACAAAAACTTCACCTGTTAGTAATATTTTGACATTATATTCAGGGAATGCGCGGACTTATTTCAATGTTTTTTCTTGATTGACACATTTACTTACGTGATTGACTGACTTGTTTCAAAGCAATTCCGGGCATCGTATTTGTGGTTGTTGAAATGGGTCTTGGCATTATTATGCTCATGATTTGACCCAAAGTCATGCAAGAAGAAATTTTACCTTTATTGGGTTTGGATTTTCCTTCGCCTAAGGGTTGTAGCGAAGGGAGAACCCTCTTAGATCTACTATTAAGCTCAGAATATCCTTTGCTTAAGCGTTGTAGCTCTCCCTCAAGTAGTCACTTGAAGCTCTAAGTAGGTGTAGAGATGTTCCTCACTAGTAACTTTGCCCTCCATCATAGAGCACTCACTTAAACTTATCGATTTTATAAATTTTGTGCCTCTTCTCCCTAGTTGTTGGTAGAGAGGTACAATGTTTTAGAGAGGTGGATCATGATGAGATATAACTAATAAAATCATTTAGATAATGAAATTTTAGAACTTCCATGTTCATAATATGTTACCAAATGATGCATTTGTTATGATTATTCATCAATTAGTAATCATCATGTTATATGAAATAAAATTCATGCATATATAAAATGTCAGTTGGAGCACCATCATGCCATTGAAAGGAGAAAATAACAAAATTCATTAAATATAATAGTAGTGATTGTGAAGATTATTAAATCTTTTTAAACTTCCCTCTGACAGTTCCTATACACAAGTAGCTGAAACATTATCTCCCAACATCATCTCCTACTTCCTCCCACATGTTTGTTAAGGTTAAATTTCCTTGTTATTTGAGGTTGATACTAGTCACCATACTGCACATGGTGAAGACCAAGGAAAATGTCAATCAATCTCAAGAATGTCTATTTGATGAATCCTATTCAACCAGAGCTTTTTGGCTTAGTCCAGTCATTTGTTCATTAAGTTTGAAAAAGATGGTGGAGTCTCTCAATCTGTCTTATCACTCATGGAAAGTTATGGCCACTTCATGGCAACAGGCATTCATAATGTCCTAATCACACAGCTCTGTTCTCAAGGGATAGCAGGCGGTAAAGCTCGCTCATGAAAATTTAGAGAAGAAATTCATAGTCCCAGATAAAGAGAAAGCTGAACTGCATGCTAAGTCTGTGAAAGACTCATGTTGGTTCTCTATGCTGTAACGAGAATTGAAGAAGGGAAGGCTTCAGGTTCCTGCTCTTCGAGATGAATTATATGTGCATAAGAAAGTCTTGGGGAATATAATTAAAAACACATGGAGCTCACAGAAGAGTTTAAGGAGAAATCTATAGTTGTAGAAGTTTACATATGCATAAATGTTCTTTGATTCAAGTATTACAATACTCTGGGCATAATAATGATTCTAATTTAAGTCGTTGTCTTGATTGGCAGTGTCTTGCACTAGACGTATTAAGAAGATCTTATCGTTGTCATAGCGGGGTGCCTATTTAGATTTACCTTAGTGGTTTTTTGTTCTCTACTCATCATATTCTTTGAGCAATAAAAGGATTCAATCTACATGGGCTTGACTTGTGTCCAAGGAGTATTCTTAGGTATGTTAGAGGCTAATGTCTACTCGAACATTGAGTTTAGAAAGTTAAGGCATATGAATATGAAAATAATTGTTTCGAATTCACATATCATTCGAAGTATCTAGAATAACTAAAAAAATTTGAGGATTCAATTTACTATATGAGATTAGATTGTTTGGCTATGTTGTGAGTACAGTGATGGATAAAAATATAAGTTGTATATCAATGATAGACTTAATGATTCCATTCTTTAAAAAAATGAATTCGTCTCTAACATTATTTTGAGATTTAAGTTTAAAAGGACGGAATAAAATCTCCTGGATTTGGCGATCATAATATTCTCTTGGTTAATTTANTCTTGCTCCTCCTTCGTGATAGCTTAAGATCTCTTCTCTTGCTCTCCTAAGCCTCACACCCTCTCTATTTATAGAAGCAAGAGAGTGGTAGGTGAGAGGGGGTGAGCGGTAGGTGAGCGGTAGGTGGGAGGTAGGTGAGCGGTAGGTGAGCGGTAGGTGACATGTGGTAGGTGAGCGGTACCACATTACAAAAAGTGTCATTTTACCTTAGTTCAATAATTGGGGGTCAAAATAACATATATCAATGATAGACTTAATGATTCTATTCTTTAAAAAAAGGAATTCGTCTCAACATTATTTCGAGATTTAAGTTTAAAAGGACGGAATAAAATCTCCTGGATTTGGCGATCATAATATTCTCTTGGTTAATTTATATGGGAATTCTTTTTTTCAGAGTGAACCTATCAAGATATTAGGTATCATCAATTATCATAAAATAATAAATTAACATAAATGCACCATAGATGCACTGGCGGAAATTAGGTGACATTTTAGGAACTTTGCAGTTCTTCTATTGTTTTGTCATTTCTCCATCTCATAAAAAGCCACAAATGACTTATCTCTAGGCTCAAGTAAGAAAAACTTAAGAGAGTTCAACAAATGATAGAAAACTCTAAGCATAAAGTTTTTGTCTAATGTGGGGGAAGAGGCAAATTAAATAATTCATTGATATCACCATCTTTACTCTGAATTTCTTGTTTGTTAGTATTTGAATCTTGTTCATTGTATTCAAACGTCGAATGATTTGGATTCATCCAACAAGAAGTTATCCCCTTGGATGTCGAGGCATTTTCTTCTTAGTGAGATGACACATGAGATGTGAATAATTATCATGAATCCCTTATTTGGGGGGAGGTTGCAGTATTTACTGATTTTGTTGGNAGATTCATCCAACAAGAAGTTATCCCCTTGGATGTCGAGGCATTTTCTTCTTAGTGAGATGGCACATGAGATGTGAATAATTATCATGAATCCCTTATTTGGGGGGAGGTTGCAGTATTTACTGATTTTGTTGGCTGTTGGTGGTGACCTTGATGTGTTTATCACCTTTGATTCATATTCATCATTTCACTTTTTACATTTCTTTCTCAATGTAGATAACAAAAAGCTTGACATTTCTATCTCAATGTAGATAACAAAAAGCTAAAGTAAACGCTAATCACGAACAAAATCTTTTTAGCCTTCTCCTGCCCTTCAACTTTAATTTGATAGAGGAGAATCGCCTAAGTGAGTTTAGAATACCAAAGAAATTTAAGCTATGGAAACAAAAAAAGTACTCTAATTCAATAAAATACAAAAAAAGGTTGAATTCTCCATTCTGACCAAAAAAAGAATGAGAAAAAGGAGCATAACTTTTAGTTTTTTTTATTGTTCTTATTTTTTCCCCATTTTTATCTTTCTGACAACTAATAATATAGAGTTATCAATGGACAATTATATGCTCTTTTGAATGTTCGATTGTCAATTAAAAATTCTCATAAATTTTTTATCTTTGCCCAAAATGTGTTTCCCGAGTCTCATTCATGAAGATTTCAATATTTAACATGTTTAATATTTATTTATCCTCTCCTGCGCATAGAGTATAAAGGATAACTACAATTTTGTATGTAATTTTTAATTTAGATATNTTGTTGGTGGTGACCTTGATGTGTTTATCACCTTTGATTCATATTCATCATTTCACTTTTGACATTTCTATCTCAATGAAGGTAACAAAAAGCTTGACATTTCTATCTCAATGTAGATAACAAAGAGCTAAAGTAAACGCTAATCACGAACAAAATCTTTTTAGCCTTCTCCTGCCCTTAAACTTTAATTTGATAGAGGAGAATCTCCTAAGTGAGTTTAGAATACCAAAGAAATTTAAGCTATGGAAACAAAAAAGTACTCTAATTCAATAAAATACAAAAAGGTCAAGTTCTTCATTCTGACCAAAAAAAAGAATGAGAAAAAGGAGCATAACTTTTAGTTTTTTTTTATTTTTCTTATTTTTTCCCCATTTTTATCTTTCTGACAACTAATAATATAGAGTTATCAATGGACAATTATATGCATTTTATCTTTTTTGGAATATAATTTTTTTATTTACTCTTTTGAATGTTCGATTGTCAATTAAAAATTCTCATAAATTTTTTATCTTCGCCTAAAATGTGTTTCCCGAGTCTCATTCACGAAGATTTCAATATTTAACATGTTTAATAGTTATTTATCCTCTCCTGCGCATAGAGTATAAAGGATAACTACAATTTTGTATGTAATTTTTAACTTAGATATTTATGTTTGTCCAATACAGGAAAAACTGTTGAAACGGAAAAAAAACCAACAACCTTTTAAGTGTCAAGAATTTTGAATTAATTTTGATGATTTATTGATGGTATATTTAACCTACTGTCAAATTTTTCTATAGGTTTCTAATAAACCGCTCTTCTGGTAATCTTTAATTAATATGTGATAACTTAAAGCGTAAATTTATACCAAATTATAAACTGACAGATTTGAGTCATCGAAAAGTTCACGCATAAGTTCTCATATGATATTAATTGACATTTATTTGATAATAACTGTTGGTTTTGTCCCTCAGTTGTTAAGCTATTAAAAAATAACAACGCGTTTTTTTTGGAAAGCCGTCAGAAACAGTATTCATACCCAAACCGATACCAACACCAAAATTTCTCATTTTCTTCACTCACGCACGCTTGGTCTCTAGAAAGTCAATGATATCCCTTCAACCGTATTTTCCCTAGAGTGAATGGTTTCAATTTTGTTACAGTCAAATTGAAGGTAATCTTAATCCCAATCTTCATGTATGTATTTACATGGTTGTCAGTTCGTTGTAATTAGAATATTTANTTTAGATATTTATGTTTGTCCAATACAGGAAAAACTGTTGAAACGGAAAAAAAACCAACCTTTTAAGTGTCAAGAATTTTGAATTAATTTTGATGACTTATTGCTGGTATGTTTAACCTACTGTCGGATTTTTCCATAGGTTTCTAATAAACCGCTCTTCTGGCGATCTTTAATTAATATGTGATAACTTAAAGCATAAATTTATACCAAATTATAAACTGACAGATTTGAGTCATCAGAAAGTTCACGCATAAGTTCTCATATGATATTAACTAACATTTATTTGATAATAATTGTTGGTTTTGTCCCTCAGTTGTTAAGCTATTAAAAAATAACACCACATTTTTTTTAGAAAGCTGTCAGGAACAGTATTCATACCCAAACCGATACCGACACCAAAATTTCTCATTTTCTTCACTCGCGCACGCTTGGTCTCTAGAAAGTCAATGATACCCCTTCAATCGTATTTTCCCTAGAGTGAATGGTTTCAATTTCTTACAGTTAAATCGAAGGTAATCTTAATCCCAATCTTCATGTATGTATTTACATGGTTGTCAGTTCGTTGTAATTAGAATATTTAGAGAAATAAATGTTATATACATATATACATACATACATATATATATATATATATATATGATCGTTGCTTCATTTATGTAGTTATTCTTAATTTTGCATGGTATTTTTTTATAAATGGCTTTTTTTAATTTCTTCTCCCATTTTCTCTCTTCTATGTGACAGTTCTATACACAAGTAGCTGAAACATCATCTCCCAACATATTATTATTATTTCTCTAGTTGTTAACGATGTATATAAAAAAAGTCAAATAGTTATTGGGATATGTATCTACCTCTTCCCACATGTTTGTTGAGGTTAAATTTTTTTTCTATTTGAGGTTGATACTAGTCACCATACTGAACATGTTGAAGACTAAGGAAAATGTCAATTAATCCCAAGAATGTATATTTGATGAATCCTATACAACCAAAGCTTTTTGGCTTAGTCCAGTCCAAAGCTTTTTGGCTTAGTCCAGTCATTTGTTCACTAAGTTTGAAAGAGATGGTGGAGTCTCTCAATCCGCATAAGTATCCACTTGTCACTCATGGAAAGTTATGGTCACTTCATGGCAATGGGCATTCACAATATCTCAATCGCACCGCTCTGTTCTCAAGGGGCAGCAGGCAATAAAACTCGCTCATGAAAAGTTGGAGAAAAAATTCATAGTCTGAGTTAAAGAGAAAGTTGAACTGCAGGCTAAGTCTGTGAAAGATTCATGTTGGCTCTCTATGCTAAAAAGAGAATTGAAGAAGGGAAAACCTCAGGTTCCTGCCCTTTGAGATTAATTATCTGAGCATAAGAAAGTCAGTCTCGGGGCTTATAGTTAAAAAACACATGGAGCTAACATAAGAGTTGAAGGAGAAATCTATAGTTGTAGAAGAGAAAGAAAAAAAGCACAGGAAGAGCTTACGGTGATCCAAGTAATAGAGGTTGTGGTCCTCAATTTGAACAAGTAGGTAGCCATTATATGTTTCATACATGATCATAGACAAAAAGGAAGAAAGACTTATAATTACGAAATTTGTAATAAAACAAATAATAAATTAGATGACAAAATAAATTATTATTCATGTTCAACTATGATTGGTTTCTCATATTTCTAATAGCGGAACAAGGGTGAACCAATTGTATAATATTGTAAAAGTAAAAGTGAATAGAAGATAAACTAAATTTGATCATTTCATTCTAGCAAAACAAACAAGTTAGATAATTATCTTCGATATCCTCATAAAGCAAGAGATAAAGTTGATTGGGCAGTTGTCATAACAAGTAAACCTATAGCAACGATTGATATTTATAATAATATTGAACCCACTCATCAAGAAATAGAAATGATAGATTTATGCATTCCACTTGATCCTCTCCATGAAGAGCTAAATTTAAAGGATGCTAGTGGCGAACACATAAATTTCTCTCAATGATGAGTATGATTTAGGTGATGCTTTAGCCATAAAACTTTTAACTACAACCTTTAGTTATGCATCAGATGAGATTGACTAAGATGTGTAAGCTATTATCAATATTATAAGCTTAGTATGTCACCATCCTTTAACTACACAGTTTTATGTTTCGGTTTCAATAGTTTGTTGATTGGACTTTATATTTTTTGTCTTTTATTTACTGCATAGCTTTTTTTTTCACTGTCAATGGTTTGACGATTGTACTTTACAATATTACGTTGAATAAACCACATAGTTTTTGTGTTTTCAATTTCATTAGTTTGTAAATTGCACTTGTCGGTCGCCTTTTTGGGAAGAAGATATTTGATTTAATATAATCTATATTATTTTTGGAAAATAATATTTTAATTTTTGAAAATACGAGGCCGAACATATCTCATATAAATAATAATTTAAATAAACGAGCACAACACCACAAATGATGCATCTACCTGGAGAAATAGATACATCATTTGCTAATGAGGATCGAATAAATAAACTAAAGAATTTATGACATATGTTTTAGTCTGCAAATATTTATGTTAATCGACAAATTCTCCTATCTAATATAAATGATTAGATATTGTTTATATTAAGCTGGGTTCTAAAGTTTACTATAAGGGCAAGCTCCTATTAGTTAATTACATCTTAAATGACCAATGTCACCTAAGAAAACTCTTGATTTAAATCAGAAAGTATCACTTGCTAATGAGGCTCAAATAAATAAACTAAAGAATTTATAACATCTGTTTTAGTTTGCGAACATTTATGTTGACCGAAAAATTCTCTTTCTAATATAAAAGATTAGATATGGTTTATATTAAACTTAGTTCTAAAGTTTACTATAAGGGCAAGCTCTTATAGTTAATTGTATCTTAAATGACCGAAAAATTCTCTTTCTAATATAAAAGATTAGATATGGTTTATATTAAACTTAGTTCTAAAGTTTACTATAAGGGCAAGCTCTTATAGTTAATTGTATCTTAAATGACCAATATCGTCTAAGAAAACTCTCGATTTAAATCAAAAAGTATTGTCTTAAAGAATTTCAAAGGATAGAACTTTTCAAAGATCGAACTAGGAAGTGTCAAATGAGAAAGACTAAAATTTGAAACATTATTATGGAATCCAAAAGGGGAAAACTAGGAGTTGTCACTGATCCTGAGGAGAACTTCAATTACTTCTCAAGTTATCTTATGATTTGGTTTTACATCTTTGAAAGAGAAATTATATTTAATGTTTCAGTCCCGCAAATTATATAGACATTCAAGACTTGTGTCTGCATGTTATATGCAAATATCCCGAAAAAATATAAGGAATTATGTCGTACAAACGACGACTCTCGATTTAAATCAGAAAGTATTTTCTTAAAAAATTCAAAGGGTAGGACTTTTCAAAAATCGGACCAAGAAGTGTCAAATGGGAAAGAATCAAATTCGAAACATTATTATGGAATCCAAAGGGGGAAAACAAGAGGTTGTCACTGATCCTGAGGAGAACTTCAATGACTTCCTAAGTTATCCTATGGTTTAACTTTACATCTTTGAAAGAGAAATTATATTTAATGTTTCAGTCCCGCAAATTATTTAGACATTCGAGACTTATGTTTGCATGTCATATGCAAAAAGTCCGAAAAAAATATGAGGATTTATGTCGTACAAACGACGACGTTGAAATCCTAAACAGAGTTTAGGACTTATATCGTATGATATACAATCGTAAGAAGTCTTAAAAGATAATGTGAAGATTTAAGCACATTCAAGACTTATGTCTGCATGTCATATGCAAATAGCCTGAAAAAAATATGAGGATTTATGTCGTACAAACGATGATCTCGGGATCCTAAACAGAGTTTAGGACTTATATCGTACGATATACAATCGTAAGAAGTCCTAAAAGATAATGTGATGATTTACGTCGTACTAGACGAACAACCTTGATGTCCTGTGGGTGTACGTTATTTAAATCTATGGAAGTTCAGTTGAAGCTCCTCCTTCTTCCTTCTGTTGTCGCCTCGTCCGCTACCTGAAGGTAAATCCTCACTCGACCATGTCGTTGTCTCGTTCTGAGAAAAGGTGAGATAGAAGAGAGAACATATGTTCAGCAACTTATCACAAATTCTTGTTGTTGTTATAGGTTAAATGAAATTTAAAACATTATTTTGTGATTATATTAATGTATATTATGGAATTTTAAAAGTGTTGAAATTAAAAGTGGTATTTTTGTTATATACTATAGGATCCAATCTTAAGCATGCGTTCTACATTTGTTACCCTAGGGTAATGTATAAACTGGCCAAAAAAGCGGTAATTAAAAGCATGAGAATATGTAGATGTACACAGTATAGTAAAGTAAAGAAATAAAAGAGTTGCGTAGTAAAGTACAATAAAAAAAAAGAAAAGAGTTGTGTACCTGGCTGATTCTATTAATGTTTCAATGCAAATAGCAATTAGCATACTGCAAGTGTATATATATTAAAATATAAATTTTAGTATAAAAGAATAAGCAGTAAGCATATGAAAATCAAAGTGGGGAAAAAAGAAATCAATTTGGAGATAGGCTCAGCTGTAGACTTTCTATTCTCGATAATCCCAAAGGCAACCAAAGTGTCAAAGTCTATATATATCAATATCAATTAAAAGTCACCAGCAAATCATTCTAGAATCGGGCAATTCTAATCTCTGTCACTTAATCGATAAGTGAACCTATAAGTAGTATCTGAACTTTCAAAAGTGTAGTATCTGTATGTAATATCTGAACTTTCTAAAACGTAGTATCTGTTGTTCGTTCATAAATTTCATTAGGGCGGGGATAGAATTACCAACGACTCAAAGGGTGCAAAGTGCATCTTTAATTGATTATTGATTAAAAGATTTCAGCTAAAAGAACTGAGAATAATTTTTTCATCATCGCCTTTACCCCTTATTTCCCAACTTATAAGCCACTTGGATAATCTATATACATTTTCCAATGATTTATGTATTGTACACCACAAGGCTGAAAGAGATGAAATTTTAAATAATCCTCCATGTTTGAGCTTCATTCTCAAGCTTCCAAATCTCTATCGATTAAGGACTAAAAGGAATTTCAAGCTTTTTCAAACCAGCAGATTTTCAAGTTATACAAACACCTTAAGAAAAGAAAAA
This sequence comes from Phalaenopsis hybrid cultivar, assembly GCA_002079205.1. Taxonomy (NCBI): domain Eukaryota; kingdom Viridiplantae; phylum Streptophyta; class Magnoliopsida; order Asparagales; family Orchidaceae; genus Phalaenopsis; species Phalaenopsis hybrid cultivar. Next base: position 31,297 of record JXCR01094105.1, read on the forward strand.
GGATGATTATTCTCCAAAGAAGTTATTCCAAGTTTACTGTTTACAAATCAACCACCCACTCTCTTTCATTTTTTTTTTAAATCATTCAAATGTTAGAATTCATGGTAGAACACCAACCCGTAAGGTATTCTTCTGATCAAATTCTCAATAGTTCAATTCTANCTTTCAAGCTTTTCCAAACCAGCAGATTTTCAAGTTATACAAACACCTTAAGAAAAGAAAAAGGATGATTATTCTCCAAAGAAGTTATTCCAAGTTTACTGTTTACAAATCAACCACCCTCTCTCTTTCATTTTTTTTTAATCATTCAAATGTTAGAATTCATGGTAGAACACCAACCCGTAAGGTATTCTTCTGGTCAAATTCTCAATAGTTCAATTCTATGGCTCAAATAAAATCACCCAAATACTAATTCTATAAACATATATATATTTCAAAAGAATTCTCCATAAATAATTAAAGAAAAGTAGGAAATATATTATTTGCATATCCATATGACATATCTAACTGTATTGATNGAAATAATTAAAGAAAAGTAGGAAATATATTATTTGCATATCCATATGATATATCTAACTGTATTGATATAAAAGAAGCAAGTCTTCCTATCTAATTAATCAGGAGCGCACATAAATAGGTTNTTGTATTGATATAAAAGAAGCAAGTCTTCCTATCAAATTAATCAGGAGCGCACATAAATAGGTTAGTAGCTATACGAACTGCCAAAAGCTACTCAAAATAGGAAATCAACGCCCTTTCCCTCTTCAATGAGGAGAAATAACTAAAACAGATAAGAAAACCGTAATTAAACTTGATATAAGAAAATCCCAACAATCAAGCTATCTGGAAGAAAGCTAACAGCAAAACAGTGAAATTCAACTTTAACATCAGCATGAGAATATATATAATTTCAGCAAAGATTTTTTTTTTTTTTTGGCTTTGCAAGAAAATAAAATGCTAAATTACTTGTATTTGACAAGAATCAAACAAAANGAACTACCAAAAGCTACTCAAAATAGGAAATCAATGCCCTTTCCCTCTTCAATGAGGAGAAATAACTAAAACAGATAAGAAAACCGTAATTAAAGTTGATATAAGAAAATCCCAACAATCAAGCTATTTGGAAGAAAGCTAACAGCAAAACAGGGACATTCAACTTTAACATCAGCATGAGAATATATATAATTTCGGCAAAGATTTTTTTTTTTTTTTTTTGCTTTGCAAGAAAATAAAATGCTAAATTACTTGTATTTGACAACAATCAAACAAAATCCTAACATTATACATTCCAATTGACTAATATACTTGAATTCTTCTTCATTTTGGTAGTTAATGAACCAACACATATTTGCACAAATGCGTGTAAGTTTACCCTTATGCAAATCATGAAGCTTGTGATACTCAATAGACTCAATTGATTCATGGTAAGATAAACTTAATACATTCCTGTTTGCATTCAAAAAGAACCCTTCACATTTCCACAATTCATCATTATTTTACCGTGCAAGAAGATATCTCATATTTACCAAGAAACAGGTTTCATGGTTCCAAAATGACGAAGCACAATCCATTCATACCAAGTAAACTCAACAGCTACAGAAATGGATTTAAATTTTACCAATGAGAAGGGCATGTTGAATCTTTAGAAACAAATTAAATTCACCTAAGTCAACCTGATTGCATCTTCTAAATCAATCCACATTCAATTTCCAANTCTACCCTATGGTACTGTATAAACCGGCCAAAAAAACGGAAATTAAAAGCATGAGAACAGGTAGATGTACACAGTATAGTAAAGTAAAGAAAGGAAAGAGTTATGTAGTAAAGTACAACAAAAAAAAGAAAAGAATTGTGTACCTGACTGATTCTATTAATGTTTCAAAGCAAATAGCAATTAGCATACTGCAAGGGTATAGATATTAACATATAAATTTTAATATAAAAGAATAAGCAGTAAGCATATGAAAATCAAAGTGGGGGAAATAAAAAATCAATTTGGGGATAGGCTCAGCTGTAGATTTTCTATTCTCGATAATACCAAAGGCAACCAAAATGTCAAAGTCTATATATATCAATATCAATTAAAAGTCACCATCAAATCATTCTAGAATCGGGCAATTCTAATCTCTGCCACTTAATCGATAAGTGAACCTATAAGTAGTATCTGAACTTTCAAAAGTGTAGTATTTGTATGTAATATCTGAACTTTCAAAAATGTAGTATATGTTGTTCGTTCATAAATTTCATTAGGGCAGGGATAGAATTACCAACGACTCAAAGGGTGGAAAGTGCATCTTTAATTGATTATTGATTAAAAGATTTCAGCTAAAAGAACTGAGAATAATTTTTGCATCATCGACTTTACCCCATATTTTCCAACTTATAAGCCACTTGGATAATCCATATACATTTTCCAATGATTTATGTATTGTACACCACAAGGCTGAAAGAGATG